>CM038714.1:974473-1002025 GCA_021613375.1 Megaleporinus macrocephalus | reverse complement strand
AGGTGAAGGTAAGGTTACAGTTTACCTGTACACAGGTAGGTAAAGGTAGTGTTACAGTTTACCTGTACACAGGTAAGTGAAGGTAGTTTTACAGTTTATCTGTACACAGGTAGGTGAAGGAAGTGTTACAGTTTACCTGTACACAGGTAGATGAAGGTAGTGTTACAGTTTATCTGTACACAGGTAGGTGAAGGAAGTGTTACAGTTTACCTGTACACAGGTAGGTGAAGGTAAGGTTACAGTTTACCTGTGTACAGGTAGGTGAAGGTAGTGTTACAGTTTATCTGTACACAGGTAGGTGAAGGTAAGGTTACAGTTTACCTGTACACAGGTAGGTGAAGGTAGTGTTACAGTTTACCTGTACACAGGTAAGTGAAGGTAGTGTTACAGTTTATCTGTACACAGGTAGGTGAAGGAAGTGTTACAGTTTACCTGTACACAGGTAAGTGAAGGTAGTGTTACAGTTTACCTGTACACAGGTAGGTGATGGTAGTGTTACAGTTTACCTGTACACATGTAAGTGAAGGTAGTGTTACAGTTTACCTGTAAACAGGTAGGTGATGGTAGTGTTACAGTTTACCTGTACACAGGTAGGTGAAGGTAAGGTTACAGTTTACCTGTACACAGGTAGGTTAAGGTAGTGTTACAGTTCATCTGTACACAGGAAGGCGAAGGTAAGGTTACAGTTTACCTGTACACAGGTAGGTGAAGGTAGTGTTACAGTTTATCTGTACACAGGTAGGTGAAGTTAAGGTTACAGTTTACCTGTACACAGGTAAGTGAAGGTAGTGTTACAGTTTATCTGTACACAGGTAGAGGAAGGAAGTGTTACAATTTATCTCTACACAGGTAGGTGAAGGTAGTGTTACAGTTTACCTGTACACAGGTAGGTGAAGGTAATGTTACAGTTTATCTGTACACAGGTAGGTTAAGTTAGTGTTACAGTTTACCTGTACACAGGTAAGTGAAGGTAGTGTTACAGTTTACCTGTAAACAGGTAGGTGCTGGTAGTGTTACAGTTTACCTGTACACAGGTAGGTGAAGGTAGTGTTACAGTTTATCTGTACACAGGTAGGTAACGGTAAGGTTACAGTTTACCTGTACACAGGTAGGTAACGATAAGGTTACAGTTTATCTGTACACAGGTAGGTGAAGGTAGTGTTACAGTTTACCTGTACACAGTTAAGTGAAGGTAGTGTTACAGTTTATCTGTACACAGGTAGGTTAAGTTAGTGTTACAGTTTACCTGTACACAGGTAAGTGAAGGTAGTGTTACAGTTTACCTGTAAACAGGTAGGTGCTGGTAGTGTTACAGTTTACCTGCACACAGGTAAGTGAAGGTAGTGTTACAGTTTACCTGTACACAGGTAGGTGAAGGTAGTGTTACAGTTTACATGTACACAGGTAAGTGAAGGTAGTGTTACAGTTTATCTGTACACAGGTAGGTGAAGGAAGTGTAACCGTTTATCTGTACACAGGTAAGTGAAGGTAAGGTTACAGTTTACCTGTACACAGGTAGGTGAAGGTAGTGTTACAGTTTACCTGTACACAGGTAAGTGAAGGTAGTGTTACAGTTTACCTGTACACAGGTAGGTGAAGGTAGTGTTACAGTTTACCTGTACACAGTTAAGTGAAGGTAGTGTTACAGTTTATCTGTACACAGGTAGGTTAAGTTAGTGTTACAGTTTACCTGTACACAGGTAAGTGAAGGTAGTGTTACTGTTTACCTGTACACAGGTAGGTGATGATATTGTTACAGTTTACCTGTACACAGGTAAGTGAAGGTAGTGTTACAGTTTACCTGTAAACAGGTAGGTGAATGTAGTGTTACAGTTTATCTGTACACAGGTAGGTGAAGGAAGTGTTACAGTTTATCTGTACCCATGTAGGTGAAGGTAGTGTTACAGTTTATCTGTACACAGGTAGGTGAAGGTAAGGTTACAGTTTACCTGTAGACAGGTAGGTGAAGGTAGTGTTACAGTTTATCTGTACACAGGTAGGTGAAGGTAGTGTTACAGTTTACCTGTACACAGGTAGATGAAGGTAGTGTTACAGTTTATCTGTACATAGGTAGGTGAAGGTAAGGTTACAGTTTACCTGTAGACAGGTAGGTGAAGGTAAGGTTACAGTTTACATGTACACAGGTAAGTGAAGGTAGTGTTACAGTTTATCTGTACACAGGTAGGTGAAGGTAAGGTTACAGTTTACCTGTAGACAGGTAGGTGAAGGTAGTGTTACAGTTTATCTGTACACAGGTAGGTGAAGGTAGTGTTACAGTTTACCTGTACATAGGTAGATGAAGGTAGTGTTATAGTTTATCTGTACACAGGTAGGTGAAGGTAGTGTTACAGTTTATCTGTACACAGGTAGGTGAAGGTAAGGTTACAGTTTACCTGTAGACAGGTAGGTGAAGGTAGTGTTACAGTTTATCTGTACACAGGTAGGTGAAGGTAGTGTTACAGTTTACCTGTACATAGGTAGATGAAGGTAGTGTTATAGTTCATCTGTACACAGGTAGGTGAAGGTAAGTTTACAGTTTATCTGTACACAGGTAGGTGAAGGTAAGGTTACAGTTTACCTGTACACAGGTAGGTGAAGGTAGTGTTACAGTTTACCTGTACACAGATAGGTGAAGGTAGTGTTACAGTTTATCTGTACACAGGTAGGTGAAGGTAGTGTTATAGTTTACCTGTAAACATGTAGGTGAAGGTAGTGTTAAAGTTTACCTGTACACAGGGAAGTGAAAGTAGTGTTACAAATGATCTGTACACAGGTAGGTGAAGGTAAGGTTACAGTTTATCTGTACACAGGTAGGTGAAGGTAAGGTTACAGTTTACCTCTACACAGGTAAGTGAAGGTAGTGTTACAGTTTATCTGTACACAGGTAGGTGAAGGTAAGGTTACAGGTTACATGTACACAGGTATGTGAAGGTAGTGTTACAGTTTACCTGTACACAGGTATGTGAAGGTAGTGTTACAGTTTACCTGTACACAGGTATGTTAAGTTAGTGTTACAGTTTACCTCTACACAGGTAAGTGAAGGTAGTGTTACAGTTTATCTGTACACAGGTAGGTGAAGGTAAGGTTACAGGTTACATGTACACAGGTATGTGAAGGTAGTTTTACAGTTTACCTGTACACAGGTATGTTAAGTTAGTGTTACAGTTTACCTGTACACAGGTAAGTGAATGTAGTGTTACAGTTTACCTGTACACAGGTAGGTGATGATATTGTTACAGTTTACCTGTACACAGGTAAGTGAAGGTAGTGTTACAGTTTACCTGTAAACAGGTAGGTGAATGTAGTGTTACAGTTTATCTGTACACAGGTAGGTGAAGGAAGTGTTACAGTTTATCTGTACCCATGTAGGTGAAGGTAGTGTTACAGTTTATCTGTACACAGGTAGGTGAAGGTAAGGTTACAGTTTACCTGTAGATAGGTAGGTGAAGGTAGTGTTACAGTTTATCTGTACACAGGTAGGTGAAGGTAGTGTTACAGTTTACCTGTACACAGGTAGATGAAGGTAGTGTTACAGTTTATCTGTACATAGGTAGGTGAAGGTAGTGTTACAGTTTACCTGTAGACAGGTAGGTGAAGGTAGTGTTACAGTTTATCTGTACACAGGTAGGTGAAGGTAGTGTTACAGTTTACCTGTACATAGGTAGATGAAGGTAGTGTTACAGTTTATCTGTACACAGGTAGGTGAAGGTAAGGTTACAGTTTACCTGTAGACAGGTAGGTGAAGGTAGTGTTACAGTTTACATGTACACAGGTAGGTGAAGGTAGTGTTACAGTTTACCTGTACACAGGGAAGTGAAAGTAGTGTTACAAATTATCTGTACACAGGTTGGTGAAGGTAAGGTTACAGTTTATCTGTCCACAGGTAGGTGAAGGTAAGGTTACAGTTTACCTCTACACAGGTAAGTGAAGGTAGTGTTACAGTTCATCTGTACACAGGTAGGTGAAGGTAAGGTTACATGTACACAGGTATGTGAAGGTAGTTTTACAGTTTACCTGTACACAGGTATGTTAAGTTAGTGTTACAGTTTATCTGTACACAGGTAGGTGAAGAAAGTGTTACAGTTTACCTGTACACAGGTAGGTGAAGGTAAGGTTACAGTTTACCTGTACACAGGTAGGTAAAGGTAGTGTTACAGTTTACCTGTACACAGGTAAGTGAAGGTAGTTTTACAGTTTATCTGTACACAGGTAGGTGAAGGAAGTGTTACAGTTTACCTGTACACAGGTAGATGAAGGTAGTGTTACAGTTTATCTGTACACAGGTAGGTGAAGGAAGTGTTACAGTTTACCTGTACACAGGTAGGTGAAGGTAAGGTTACAGTTTACCTGTGTACAGGTAGGTGAAGGTAGTGTTACAGTTTATCTGTACACAGGTAGGTGAAGGTAAGGTTACAATTTACCTGTACACAGGTAGGTGAATGTAGTGTTAAAGTTTACCTGTACACCGGTAAGTGAAGGTAGTGTTACAGTTTATCTGTACACAGGTAGGTGAAGGAAGTGTTACAGTTTACCTGTACACAGGTAAGTGAAGGTAGTGTTACAGTTTACCTGTACACAGGTGGGTGATGGTAGTGTTACAGTTTACCTGTACACAGGTAAGTGAAGGTAGTGTTACAGTTTACCTGTACACAGGTAGGTGATGGTAGTGTTACAGTTTACCTGTACACAGGTAGGTGAAGGTAAGGTTACAGTTTACCTGTACACAGGTAGGTGAAGGTAGTGTTACAGTTTATCTGTACACAGGAAGGCGAAGGTAAGGTTACAGTTTACCTGTACACAGGTAGGTGAAGGTAGTGTTACAGTTTATCTGTACACAGGTAGGTGAAGTTAAGGTTACAGTTTACCTGTACACAGGTAAGTGAAGGTAGTGTTACAGTTTATCTGTACACAGGTAGAGGAAGGAAGTGTTACAATTTATCTCTACACAGGTAGGTGAAGGTAGTGTTACAGTTTACCTGTACACAGGTAGGTGAAGGTAAGGTTACAGTTTACCTGTACACAGGTAGGTTAAGTTAGTGTTACAGTTTACCTGTACACAGGTAAGTGAAGGTAGTGTTACAGTTTACCTGTACACAGGTAGGTGCTGGTAGTGTTACAGTTTACCTGCACACAGGTAAGTGAAGGTAGTGTTACAGTTTACCTGTACACAGGTAGGTAACGGTAAGGTTACAGTTTACCTGTACACAGGTAGGTAACGATAAGGTTACAGTTTATCTGTACACAGGTAGGTGAAGGTAGTGTTACAGTTTACCTGTACACAGTTAAGTGAAGGTAGTGTTACAGTTTATCTGTACACAGGTAGGTTAAGTTAGTGTTACAGTTTACCTGTACACAGGTAAGTGAAGGTAGTGTTACAGTTTACCTGTAAACAGGTAGGTGCTGGTAGTGTTACAGTTTACCTGCACACAGGTAAGTGAAGGTAGTGTTACAGTTTACCTGTACACAGGTAGGTGATGGTAGTGTTACAGTTTACGTGTACACAGGTAAGTGAAGGTATTGTTACAGTTTACCTGTACACAGGTAGGTGAAGGTAGTGTTACAGTTTATCTGTACACAGGTAGGTGAATGTAAGGTTACAGTTTACCTGTACACAGGTAGGTTAAGTTAGTGTTACAGTTTACCTGTACACAGGTAAGTGAAGGTAGTGTTACAGTTTACCTGTACACAGGTAGGTGAAGGTAAGGTTACAGTTTACCTGTACACAGGTAGGTGAAGGTAGTGTTACAGTTTACCTGTACACAGGTAGGTTAAGTTAGTGTTACAGTTTACCTGTACACAGGTAAGGGAAGCTAGTGTTACAGTTTACCTGTACACAGGTAGGTGAAGGTAGTGATAGTTTATCTGTACACAGGTAGGTGAAGGTAAGGTTACAGTTTACCTGTACACAGGTAGGTAAAGGTAGTGTTACAGTTTATCTGTACACAGGTAAGTGAAGGTAGACTTGTGGAAATTTAACTTGGAATTATAGAAATTTAAGGTGGAAGTACAGAAACTTATGGTGGAGTTATAGGAATTTAAGGTGGAATTACAAAATTTTAAGATGGAGTTACAGGAAATTAAGGTGGAGTTATAAGAATTTAAGGTGGAACTACAGAAGCTTAAGGTGGAGTTACAGAAGTTCAAGGTTGAATTGTGGGAATTTAAGGTGGAATTGTAGAAATGTAAGGTGGAGTGATAGGAATTTAAGGTTCACTTTTAAAAAAATTTAAGGTGTCATTGTTGAAATTTAAAGTGGACTTGTAAAAAATTAAGGTGGACTTTTAGAAATTTAAGGTGGAATTATAGGAATATAAGGTGGCGTTATAGAAATTTAAGCTGGAATTACAAAAATTTAAGATGAAGTTACAGGAAATTAATGTGGAGTTATAAGAATTTAAGGTGGAATTACAGAAGTTTAAGATGGAAATGTGGGAATTTAAGGCGGACTTTTACAAATTTAAGGTGGAGTTATAAGAGTTTAAGGCGGAATTGTTGAAATTTAAGGTGGATTTGTTAAAATTTAAGTTGGAGGTATAGAAATTTAAGGTGGACTTGTGGAAATTTAAGGTGGAGTTATAGGAATTTAAGGTGGAATGATAAGAATTTAAGGTGGAATTTTTTTAATTCAAGGTGGACTTGTAGAAATTTATGTTGGAATTGTTGAAATTTAATGTGGACTTGTGGAAATTTGAGGTGGAATTATAGAAATTTAAGGTAGGATTACAGAAATTTTAGGTGGAGTTATAGCAATATAAGGTGGCGTTATAGGAATTTAAGGTGGAATTACAAAAATTTAAGATGAAGTTACAGGAAATTAAGGTGGAGTTATAAGAATTTAAGGTGGAATTACAGAAGTTTAAGATGGAAATGTGGGAATTTAAGGCTGACGTGTACAAATTTAAGGTGGAATTTTAGGAGTTTAAGGTGGAATTGTTGAAATTTAAGGTGGATTTGTTAAAATTTAAGTTGGAGGTATAGAAATGTAAGGTGGACTTGTGGAATTTTAAGGTGGAGTTATAACAATTTAAGGTGGACTTTTTTTAATTTAAGGTAGACTTGTAGAAATTTATGTTGGAATTGTTGAAAGTTAAGGTGGACTTGTGGAAATTTAAGGTGGAATTATAGAAATTTAAGGTGGGATTACAGAAATTTAAGGTGGAGTTATAGGAATTTAATGTGGACTTTTAGAAATTTAAGGTGGAATTATAGGAATATAAGGTGGCGTTATAGGAATTTAAGGTGGAATTACAAAAATTTAAGGTGGAGTTACAGGAAATTAAGGTGGAGTTATAAGAATTTAAGGTGGAATTACAGAAGTTTAAGGTGGAATTGTGGGAATGTAAGGTGGAATTATAAAAATTTAATGTGGAGTTACAGGACTTTAAGGTGGAATTGTAGAAATTTAAAGTGGAGAACTAAATATTTAAGTTGGATTGCTTGATATGTAAGGTGGACTTGTAAAAATTTATGGTGGATTTATAGGAATTTAAGGTGGAATTACAGAAGTTTAAGGAGGACTTGTAGAAATTTAAGGTGGATTTTTTGAAATTTAAAGTGGACTTGTAGAAATTTAAGATGGACATGTGGGAATTTAAGGCGGACTTGTAGAAATTTAAGGTGGAGCTATAAGAATTTAAGTTGGAATTGTAAAAATTTAAGGTGGAATTATGGGAATTTAAGGTGGACTTGTGGATATTTAAGGTGGAGTTATAGGAATTTAAGGTGGACTTTTAGAAATTTAAGGTGGAATTACAAAAATTTAAGGTAAAGTTACAGAAATTTAAGGTGGAGTTATAGGAATTTAAGGTGGAATTACAGAAGTTCAAGGAGGACTTGTAGAAAATTAAGGTGGGATTATGGGAAATTAAGGTAGACTTGTGGAAATTTAAGGTGGAATTATGGGAATTTAAGTTGGACTTGTAGAAATTTAAGGTGGACTTGTGGAAATTTAAGGTGGAGTTATAGGAATTTAAGGTGGAATGATAAGAATTTAAGGTGGAATTTTTTTAATTCAAGGTGGACTTGTAGAAATTTATGTTGGAATTGTTGAAATTTAATGTGGACTTACAGAAATTTATGGTGGAGTTATAGGAATTTAAGGTGGACTTTTAGAAATTTAAGGTGGAATTATAGGAATATAAGGTGGCGTTATAGGAATTTAAGGTGGAATTACAAAATTTTAAGTTGGAGTTACAGGAAATTAAGGTGGAGTTTTAAGAATTTAAGGTGGAATTACAGAAGTTTAAGGTGGAATTTTTGAAAATTAATGTGGACTTGTAGAAATTTAAGGTGGACTTGTTTAAATTTGAGGTGGAATTATAGGAATTTAAGGTGGAATTGTTGAAGTTTAAGGTGGACTTGTTTAAATTTAAGGTGGAATTATAGGAATTTAAGGTGGACTTGTGGAAATGTACGGTGGAGTTGTAAGAATTTAAGGTGGCGTTATAGGAATTTAAGGTGGCGTTATAGGAATTTAAGTTGGAATTACAGAAATATATGGTGGAGTTACAGGAATTTAAGGTGGAATTTTTGAAATTTAAAGTGAACATGTAGAAATTTAAGGTGGGCTTGTGGAAATTTAAGGTGGAATTATAGAAATTTAAGGTGGAGTTATAGGAATTTAAGGTGGAGTTATAGGAATTTAAGGTGGAATTACAGAAGTTTAAGGTGGACTTGTAGAAATTTAAGGTGGAATTTTTTAAAATTAAAGTGGACTTGTAGAAATATGATGTCTAGTTGCCTATAAGTATTGTCATGGTGCAGTCAAACTTTATAGTCAATAACCTTTATTGGAAAGTAAACGTACATGAATGAAAACAAGTCGAAATGAAATAGGAGTAACCAGCGAACGCTAAACGAAAACGGAGCGAGCGAACGCAGAACAAGCACAGAGCGAGCGTGCAACGAGCAAACAAGGAGCAAGCGAGGCGAAACAATCAAGGAGCGAGCGAGCAAGTGCACTAGCCCATCTCCCCAAAAAAACATTTTTCTAAAAGTAATAATGACTATAATGTTATATTAAAATGTTAAAGTACACTGAGCGAGCAAACGGCGAGTGAGCAAGCACCGAGTGAGCAAACGCGGAACGAGCACGGAGCGAGCGAACGCGGAACGAGCACCGAGCGAGCGAGCGCAGTACAAACAAGGAGCGAGCGAGCACAGAGTAAGCGAACGTCGGGCGAACACTGAGCGAGCGAACGCCGAGTGAGCAAGCACCGAGTGAGCAAACGCGGAACGAGCACCGAGCCAGCGCGCAGCGAACAAACAAGGAGCGAGCGAGGCGAAACAATCAAGGAGCGAGCGAACAAGTGCACTAGCCCACCTCCCCAAAAAAAACATTATAGTCATAATGACTATAATGTTATATTAAAATGTTAATGTTGATAAATTTGGGAGTTCCTAGGCTTCCAGTTTCAGCCGCGTATATGCCAATTAAACATGAATGTATTTTTGTACAATACAGATATATTAAATAACCATATATGTGTACTACTGAGCATTCACATGTGTTTCATGTAGCGGAAGATATGATGTCTAGTTGCCTATAAGTATTGTCATAGTGCAGTCAAACTTAAAAGGCATGTTATCAATAACCTGTATTGAAAAAGTAAACGTACAGGAATGAAAACAAGTTGAAATGAAATGGGAGTAACCAGCGAAAGCTGAACGAACACGGAGTGTGCGAACGCGGAACGAGCATCGAGCGAGCGCGAAATAAACAAGGAGCGAGCGAACGCGGAACGAGCACCGAGCGAGCGCGAAACAAAGAAGGAGCGAGCGAGCAAGTGCACTAGCCCAACTCCCCAAAAATATAATTCTTCTAAAAGTCATAAAGACTATAATGTTATACTAAAATGTTAATGTTGATAAATTTGGGATTTACTAAGCTTCCAGTTTCAGCCGCATATATGCCAATTGAACATGAATGTATTTTAGTACAATACAAATATATTAAAGAACCATATATGTGTACTACTGAGCATTAACGTGTGTTTCATGTAGCGGAATATATGATGACTAGTTGCCTATAAGTATTGTCATAGTGCAGTCAAACTTAATAGGCATGTTATCAATAAACTTTATTGGAAAGTAAACGTACATGAATGAAAACAAGTTGAAATGAAATGGGAGTAACCAGCGAAAGCTGAACGAACACGGAGTGTGCGAACGCGGAACACAAAAGGAGCGAGCGAGCAAGTGCACTAGCCCATCTCCCCCCAAAAAAAAAACATTTTTCTAAAAGTCATAATGACTATAATGTTATATTAGTGTAGCCCCTGGTAAATTTGGGGATTTTATTTGTATATTATTTCATTAAGGTTCTCTGTGTTAAAATGTTTAAAATCTGTTTGATAAGGTTAAAAGGTTAAAATAGCTGAGTATATGGTTCATTGTTTAAAATAATAACTATGGAACTTGAGTTTAAAAGTGTTTTCATTGGCTAGGAGCAATGTCACTCATTGTTAGGGTTTGCCTTTTCTATTGATTGGTTTGTCTGTGTGTGGGGGGAGGAGCGGTTTTTGGCGAGAGACGGAGAGAGAGAGACGGGGAGATAGAGAGAGAGAGAGACGAGGGAGTGAGACGTTAACACAGCATTTTCAAGAAGCGAATGTAATGTAAAACACGTTATATATACTTTTTATTTCATTGGCAAGTCAAACGCTGGGTTGTCAACAGGAGAACCCCGATAGTGGACTGATAAGCCCCAGATTGGGAAACGAGAGAAACTCTCCTCGTACAGTTAAGTTCTGCCCGAAGTACTGCTGCGGTTAGCATGCTGCTCGGCTAACGTTAGCCCAATCGGCTCACAGTCCCAGTTAGCCAAAGTTCGCTTCCCCAGTGAACTGCACCAGTGAGACTGGGTATTAGGTTCGAGTGCGCTGTCTTCACTTTCACCAACACCAGATAGCAGTCTGAGCTGCCGCGAGGCTCAGACTTCCTCTGGCCACGCTGGATCTCCCCTCAAGGTGGCATCTCTCCACTCCATTCCCCGCCCTGGACGCTGAGTGATTTTTTTCTGCGCAAAGGAGCGAAGCAGCCATTTAGTTTGTGGCCACACCGTTCCCAAGCAGCGATTCAGGCCTGCAACGTGCACTGACACTCACACACATACTCACTAACAAAAAGGGGTACCCCACAGTGATTTGGTGTATTTCATTTTTTATAAATACCTTTGAATTAAGCTAATTTGAATAAGAGTATTGTTCAAGTGAGTGTGTTTCCACAGAAATTCTTGGTTTCGCTAGTTGTAATAAATATACCAACCAAGGTTAATGTAATTCCTGTTGTTTAATTTATTTTGCTCTTATAAGCTGGGTGTACTTTTCTTTAATCTATTGCAGAGTCACGCATGGGACGGGTTGAATGTTGCATCGTAGTCATGTTTTGAGAATAGTTATAACTGAGACAGTTCATAGTGTTGTTTAAGCATTGACTAACAGTTCCAAAATACAAATAGTATAGCACAAACTCTCCTAACTCATAGCTTAGCCTAGAGTTAAGGGGCGCTACATTGGAGGCACTGCTGGGATATTTTTGAGCTGTTAGCCAGTTTTAGGAATAAATGGAGCTTTTCTCAGAGATGAAGGAGGAGCTTAGGGGCTGGTGCCAGGGAGAAGGTTTGGACGAAATGCACGCAATAATGGTCCTAGTTCCTGGGGGTTCTGAAATTCCACAAAAAAAAAAAAAAAAAAGAGACTCTGCAGAGCATTAAATGCCTGGGGCGAGTGCGAGTAAGAGGGAGGAAGTTTAACCAGAAGCTGGACCGTATGATGGTGTTATGTGAATGTAAGGGGAGGATAGATGCAAGCCTGACTCCTCTTGAAGTAGTGACAGCCACGGAAACATGGCCCATTATCATGTCCAGTGAACGTCCAGTTCATAAAGCAGAAGCCCCCAGTCCACTTCAGAACTTAGTGGATGCCCAGCCACAAGGTAGCTCAGCTGAGTCCATTATTCGAGCAGTTGGTGATTTGCTAGCCAAGATAGAAAAAACCCCAAATGAAGGGGGTGGTTTTCGTCGTCTGCGTGTATTTTCAGGAACCATACCAGTTCCAAGCAGTGAAGAGCCTCTTGAAAGCTGGATGGAGCAGGCTAGATTGATGATAGAAGAAAGTCCATGTTCCAACCAGGAGAAAAGGCGTCGCATTATGGAAAGTTTAAAAGGTCCAGCCCTGGGATTGGTGAAGGCAGTACGTACAGCAGAGCCTGAGGTTGCTCCTGAGAGGTTGTTAGAAGCCATTGAAAGTGCGTTTGGGACAGCTGAGTCAGGTGAGGACCTGTATTTTTTCTTCCGTCTGCTGCAACAACATCCAGGAAAAAAATTGTCCAGTTTTCTCAGACGTATGGAGCAAGCATTGACCAAAGTAGTGCAGCGGGGTGGGCTTCCAGGAGATAGAGTCGATCGAGCACGGGTAGAGCAGATGCTTCGTGGAGCAGTACACTCGGATATGATGTTAGTCCAGCTGAAGCTACGAGAAAGAAGGGATAACCCCCCATCCTTTTTAGAGCTTCTTAATGAAAGTCGCGCTGAGGAAGAATTTCAAGCCTCTCGAGTGAAACTGAAACCAGCAGTACAAGTAGCCCAAGCTCAGCGGGTAGAGGAAAGTCGACATACTGAAATCCAAATTCTAAGAAATGAGATTAAAGATCTGAAAGCACTGTTTGCAGTTCTCAGCCTAGCCATGTAGACCCAGAGGTTGATGCTTTGAAAAAACAAGTAAGGAGGTTGCAAAGAAAAGCCACTGCCAAGAAAGAGAATATCGGCACTACCTCTGCTGCTGCCCTGATAGTGGAACCTGCCGTAAGGACAAGAAATGCTCAAAGACCTGCTCAGTCTTCCCAAGAGTCAGAAGAACAGTTCTGCTACAGGTGTGGAGAAAACGGGCATTTTGCCATGAGATGCAGAAACTCTGAAAACCAGACTAAGGTTATTCAGAAGTTCATTCGACTTTACAGAAAGAACAAAGTGAGTCCATCTCCTACGAAAACCGATAAATCACCAGATATGTCATGCTCTGTAAAGAAGAGTGCCGTAGCAACAGAGAGAGCTAACTATCTTCCCGCAGGGTTAATAGGGCCCTCCTCAGTTGTGCGCTTAAAAGTAAATGGCCATATATGCAATGCTCTGCTAGACAGCGGGTCCCAGGTCACAATCATCTTTGAAAAGTGGTATAAAACGCACCTGCCAGATGTTACCATTGAGCCAGTCACTGGTCTAGCTATATGGGGTTTAAGTGACTCTAGTTACCCCTACCTGGGCTATGTAGTAGTGGACATAGAGTTCCCTGAGGAAGCCACTGGTACCTCAGCTGCTATCTCCGTCCTGGCTTTGATTTGTCCTGGTCCCAACAGTCCTGACCAGACTCCAATCATACTGGGCACTAATGCAAGTCTTTTCAAACGTTTGGCTAAACTGTGCCAAGAAGAAGCAGGCATTGATATTGCTCAGACATTAGGTTTACGGACTCGTCAGAGTGTTCTGGACGAAACAGAGTGCTCAGCCAGTGAGGAAAATGTCAGATATGTGAGATGGGCTGGCTGTCTGCAAAGTAGAGCTGAAAAGAAAATTGCATACTGACACTCTTCTGGTGGAGGATTCCCCAGATGTGCCACTTCCAGCTGGGGTGTTGCTACAGTCAGTGGTGGTACCTGGCTCTGAGATCGATGTCAACACTTTCACGGTAGCCCTACGTAATGAATCTTGCAAAGACGTGATTCTCCCAGTGGGGACCGTTATGGGTCATCTGTGTCCTGCTGACCCGATAACTCCAGTTCCAGTGGTAGAAAGAGTTCTCCAGACTGAAGGGGTCTCTAAGGAGTTTGATCCACAAATTATACAGTTCGGAGAGTCACCTATTCCTGAGGCCTGGAAAAATCGTCTGCGTCAGAAGTTGTCACAGCGAGCTGGCGTATTCTCTGTCCACGAATGGGATGTGGGACTAGCAAAGGGAGTGAAACACAACATTAGGTTGTCAGACCCCAGACCGTTTAGAGAGCGATCTAGGCGTCTGGCGCCAGCTGACATAGATGATGTGAGGAAGCATCTACAGGAGCTGGTGAAGGCTGGCATCATTAAGGAGTCACGCAGCCCTTACGCATCTCCCATTGTGGTAGCCCGAAAAAAAGACGGTAGCATTAGAATGTGCATTGACTACCGGACGCTGAACCGACGTACAATACCTGACCAGTACACCACCCCCCGTATAGACGATGCACTGGATTGTTTGTCCGTAAGTACATGGTTTTCTGTCTTGGACTTAAGAAGTGGCTACTACCAAATAGCCATGGCCGAAGAGGATAAGGAGAAGACCGCCTTTATCTGCCCATTGGGGTTTTACCAGTGGGAGCGGATGCCGCAAGGGATCACAGGGGCCCCAGCAACCTTTCAGAGGTTAATGGAGAGAGCTGTGGGTGATATGAACCTATTACAAGTGATTGTTTATTTGGATGATGTAATTGTCTTTGGAAAGTCGCTGGAGGAACATGAAGAAAGACTGCTCAGGGTCCTAGATCGGCTAGAGGAAGTGGGTCTCAAACTGTCCCTAGACAAATGTAGGTTCTGTCAACCCAAGGTCAAATATGTAGGCCACGTTGTTTCAGCTGAGGGTATTGCAGCCGACCCTGCGAAAGTCGAAGCGGTCACCCGGTGGCCTCAGCCTAAAGACCTGAAGGCCTTGCGTTCATTCTTAGGCTTTTGTGGATACTACCGTCGCTTCATAGAAAATTACTCTGCCATTGTCAGACCACTCACCGATCTTACCAAAGGCTATGCTCCTACACGGCATGGACGAGAGCAGGCTACAGAAAGGGCCAAGGCCTATCGGAAAGAGTCAGAGCCATTTCGTGAAAGGTGGGACTCATCTTGCACTGAAGCTTTCCATCGTATAATCCAGTGTCTCACCAAAGCCCCCGTGCTAGCATTCGCTGACGCCAGTAAGCCATATTTCCTTCATGTTGATGCCAGTTTTAAAGGGCTCGGAGCTGTCCTGTACCAGGAGCACCAGGAAGGGTTAAGGCCAGTGGCATTTGGCCGCAGAAAGTTGAGCGACTCAGAACGGAATTACACCATTCACCAGCTTGAGTTTTTAGCACTAAAGTGGGCCGTGGTGGACAAGTTCCACGACTACCTTTATGGAGCCCGTTTTACAGTGCGCACTGACAATAACCCCCTCACCTATGTCCTGACCACTGCCAAACTAAATGCTACTGGGCACCGTTGGCTTGCAGCTCTTGCCAACTATGAATTTGACATTCAATACAGGCCCGGAAAAGCCAATGTCGATGCCGATATGTTGTCTCGTAACCTGCCCTGTGACAAGGAGAGTGAAGAATGGGAGAGTATCCCGCACACGGGGGTGAGGGCTTTATGCCAGTGAGTGGTCATGGGGGAGCCGCAACACTCACACCATAGACTGGTGGAGCATCTTGGTGCCGCACCCGAGTGTATCCCAGATGTTTATGCTTACCCAACACACCTGGGCATAAATTCTGGAGAGATGATTTCCAAATCTGAATCAGCTCAAGCACAGAAGGAGGACGTTGTCCTTGGCCGAGTGTTGGAGTTCCTGGCAGACGGATTATGGAAAGAGGACAAATCTGACCCTGAATTACTGCTGTGGAAGCGAGAGAGGGAAAGACTGGTCGTGAGGGGTGGACTGCTTTATCGGACCACTAAGAAACACTCTGGTGAGGAGAGACTTCAACTGGCATTGCCTACAAAATTCCGAAAGACTGTCTTACATGCACTGCATGATCAGATGGGGCATGTAGGAGTAGATCGGGCCAGTGATCTGCTGAGAAGCCGGTTCTACTGGCCCAGAATGAGCATAGATGCAGAACGCTATATACGTAATTGTGGAGCGTGAGTGGTCCGCAAGACACCAGTTAAAAGAGCAGCTCCCTTACACCATATCACTAGTGATGGGCCTATGGACCTGGTCTGCATCGACTTCCTTTCCATGGAGCCCGACTCAAGAGGGATCAGCAATGTCTTAGTGGTCACTGACCATTTTTCCTGGTATGCGCAGGCTTTTCCCACCAGGAACCAGACCGCCCTCACTGTCGCAAAAACTCTTGTGGAGAAGTATTTCGTCCATTATGGCCTTCCTGCAAGAATTCACTCCGATCAGGGGAGAGATTTTGAGAGTCGACTAATAAAAGAGCTACTAAAGTTGCTAGGGGTGAACAAGTCCCGCACCACTCCTTATCACCCTCAGGGGGACCCCCAGCCTGAACGGTTTAACCGTACATTGCTCTCTATGCTCGGTACCCTGGGACCAGAAAAAAGGAGAACCTGGAGTAAGCATGTGGCATATCTAGTGCACGCTTATAACAGTACAAAGAGTGATGTCACTGGGTATTCTCTGTACTACCTAATATTTGGGAGAGAAGCCAGACTTCCTGTGGACCTTTGCTTTGGGATCCCACTTGATGGAGTTGCAGTGAAAGATCATGTACAGTATGTAAAAAGACTCAAGAAGGACCTGCAGGAAGCCTATCAGTTGGCTACGGAGGCGGCAAACAAGGTGCACCAGCGTAACAAGAAGGCTTATGATGGCCAAGTGGTGGGTCAAGTCTTGGGTGAAGGGGACCGTGTGTTGCTGAGGAATTTGGGCTTGCAAGGGAAGCATAAGCTTCAGAGTCGCTGGAAACCACTACCCTATACAGTGGTGAGAAAACTGCCCAACTTGCCTGTATATCGTGTGAGACCAGAGGGGCATCATGGTCGAGAGCAGACACTTCACCGTGATCATCTTTTGCCTATTAAGTCTTCAGTGCGGCTAACTGAGCTGGAAAGGTCAGACAGATCCGCTGTGCGTCCAAAAACACAGGCGAGACATAAAAGACTGCGCCAAAAGGTGACCCAGCCCAGTGTAGAGTCCCAAGAGTCCACTGACTTTTCTTCTGATATGGACGGTGGTCAGTTGCCCAGTCCATACAAAACCTATAGAGAACACCTACAAAAGGTGCCAAGCTACAGACTAAATGATGTCTCCAGTGAGGAGGAAGATGGTGCTGAGCGGACGGGTGAGCATCCGATCCAAAGTAGCCTGTTATGCGGAGACAGTAGTGACTGTCCCCAAGTCACAAGTGAATCTGAGTCTGGCCATGACTCGGAAATGGACCTGCGCCTAGACCATAACCGTAGTGGGCGGTCTAGCTCCAGGCCAAGCCCATTAAGATCAGATAGAGCCCCAGTTGTCCCAAAAAGACGAGTTAAGCCAGTCCTAAGGCTTACTTATGATGAGAAGGGTAGGTCATGTGATCAGCCCCTTACCATAGTACACAGGGGCATAACTATTAAGCTGGGGAAAAACTAGTGACAACCTCAAGTACTGGAAGGTATGAGTTGTGATCTTAGTTCTTAGCTAAGTCTTTTCTGGTGTTCAATATGTTTGTTTTTGTTTTGTCCCTAAAAGTGTCTGATGAGGACATCCAGACATTTGGGGGGGAAACTCTCCTCGTACAGTTAAGTTCTGCCCGAAGTACTGCTGCGGTTAGCATGCTGCTCGGCTAACGTTAGCCCAATCGGCTCACAGTCCCAGTTAACCAGAGTTCGCTTCCTCAGTGAACTGCACCAGTGAGACTGGGTATTAGGTTCGAGTGCGCTGTCTTCACTTTCACCAACACCAGATAGCAGTCTGAGCTGCCGCGAGGCATCTCTCCACTCCATTCCCCGCCCTGGACGCTGAGTGTATTTTTTCTGCGCAAAGGAGCGAAGCGGCCATTTAGTTGGCGGCCACACCGTTCCCAAGCAGCGATTCAGGCCTGCAACGTGCACTGACACTCACACACATACTCACTAACAAAAAGGGGTACCCCACAGTGATTTGGTGTGTTTCATTTTTTATAAATACCTTTGAATTAAGCTAATTTGAATAAGAGTATTGTTCAAGTGAATGTGTTTCCACAGAAATTCTTGGTTTCGCTAGTTGTAATAAATATACCAGCCAAGGTTAATGTAATTCCTGTTGTTTATTTTATTTTGCTCTTATAAGCTGGGTGTACTTTTCTTTAATCTATTGCAGAGTCACGCATGGGACGGGTTGAATGTTGCATCGTAGTCATGTTTTGAGAATAGTTATAACTGAGACAGTTCATAGTGTTGTTTAAACCTTGACTAACAGTTCCTAAATAAAAATAGCTTAGCCTAGAGTTAAGGGGCGCTACATTAAAATGTTAAAGAACACTGAGCGAGCAAACAACCGCGAGCAACCGCGGAACAAACAAGGAGCGAGTGAGGGCTGAACGAACACGGAGAGAGCGAATGCCGAGCAAGCACCGAGCAAGCAAACGGGGAGCGAGCACCGAGTGAGCGAACGTGGAACGAGCACCGAGCCAGCGCGCAGCGAACAAACAAGGAGCGAGCGAGCGCGGAACAAACAAAGAACGAGCGAGCAAGTGAACTAGCCCACCTCCCAAAAAAAGCATTCTTCTAAAAGTCATAATGACTATAATGAAATATAATGTTAATGTTGACAAATTTGGGATTTACTAAGCTTCCAGTTTCAGCCGCATATATGCCAATTGAACATGAATGTATTTTAGTACAATACAAATATATTAAAGAACCATATACGTGTACTACTGAGCATTAACGTGTGTTTCATGTAGCGGAAGGTATCATGACTAGTTGCCTATACGTATTGTCATGGTGCAGTCAAACTTTATAGTCAATAACCTTTATTGGAAAGTAAACGTGCATGAATGAAAACAAGTCGAAATGAAATAGGAGAAACCAGCGAACGCGGAACAAACACAGAGGGAGCGAGCACCGAGTGAGCGAACGTGGAACGAGCACCGAGCCAGCGCGCAGCGAACAAACAAGGAGCGAGCGAGCACGTGCACTAGCCCACCTCCCCAAAAAAAACATTTTTCTAAAAGTCATAAGTAGTATGTATCATACACTACCTCGCAAATTTTGATTTATGACCCTTCATTTATGGTATGTTTTCTGAGTTTGACTGACTGGTACGGTTGACAGGCTAGTATGATTGAAAGGTCAGTTTACCTGGTTAGGTTTTGTTTTGATTGACAGACACACACACCACTCTAACGTGGTGGGTCAGTTGGATTTACGACCCACAAACAACCCAATCTACCCCCACCTTTAGCGACTCCTTGACACCTATGGGTGACAATTGGAGGTTCGAGGGCCAATCGGGTGCAATGGATTTCAACAGTGTAATAGAATGGAGGTGTGTCCTGTGTGGTTAGGGTTAAAACCCGATCGTCGGGGTGCACACTTTCGCGCTTTTTGACCTGTGGAAGCAACAAGTATCGCTATGACTGGAGTTCTTGGTAAGTGGCTTCAAAGCATCTTTAAATATTTTCTGTAGTGAGAAAACCAACTGTGTTTTCAACATTGTTTTAACATGTTTAATTAACAGGATTTTGATTTTAGATGCATCGGAAATTGAAACACTCCAGGCTATCAGAAGTATCCAGTGTTTGTCCCAACTTTGTAAGTTTGTCAGATTTTTTATTATTTGATATTGCTTTGTTATTTGTAATAGTTTTCTGTAGTTAAAGAAACTGCCGACACAACAGTGTGTGAGAATCCTCTTGGTGTAGTTTGTAGTTTATAGTTTCTTTCTAGTCGCTGTTGTATAATTCTAATTGTGTAATTTCTGTAGCAGGTTTGACACGCCTGGTCGAAACCACCGGGCTCTTAACACCACCGGGTTTTGGTGGTACAACAGACGCCAGTGTGGTGTGTGAAACGCCTGGCGTTGTAGACAATAGCGTGTTCGGACCAACGCAATTCAGGCCTCATCTGACGAGCAGCCCCGGTGGTTCGCAGTCGGGTAAAAATAGGACCGAGCGCCGGTGAGAAACCAGTTTTGTGTGGAAAGCGTTCCAGAAAACGCCCCAGTGCTAATGACAAGTCTGTTTCTCGTGGAAAACGTCTTAAGTTTGACGTAAGAAAACATGCGTTATCTGTTCACAACATTGTATTAGCAAAACGGTTCTTGTCTTTAATTTTTTTCTTAAACTGTTTATAGATACGCATACCAGTGAATGTGCTGTGTTTGATGGCGTGAAGCAATCTGTGACGGCGCCGGTGGTTAGTGATATTGTCTGGACTGATGAGTTGCTGAACACGTGGAATGAGAACAGCTTTACGGAAAAGGTGGATGAAACGCTGGACACCGGACTGCCTAATATCGACCTAGACGTGATACTGGGAGAACTAAGAGACATTGATGGGGAGAATTTAAGACCAAACCAGGAACATGAACGTCTGGTAAGCCGCAGTTGTCTTTCTAATGACATAGACGAACTAAGAACAGTGTTGAAACAGCAGTCTGAAGAGATAACACAAAATAGAATGGAAATGCATAGACGAGCAGCCATTGATCGAAGATGTGAAAAAAACATTCAGAAACTAACTGATCATATTCAGAAAGTAAGTGAACATTTTCAGAAAGTATGTAAACAAAATCGACTGCAAACAACTGCAAAAATATCTAGGTATGAGCGTATGATACAGGCGATGCGTGAAGAACATGAGAAACATTTTAGATCTTTAACAGATGCGATGCTTAAATTCAACTGTGTTTTACAGTTAACAAAACTTCAAAATCACCTGTTGCGGGGCCGTCTAAAAGGTAGTTTATACACACATATCCTTATTTCATCATGTTAAAGAAACCAACTCCGCAGTATACTTAGTTTATAGTAAATAAATATTGTTAAAAAGCAAAATAACAAACATACAAAATGGGGTCTAAAAGGTGTCGAGAGACAGACAACAATCCGGATGTTGTTGACACAAATGATGCGTATGTACAGATGTCTGTTAGCGATCAATTTCAATATTTAAATAACGAGTATGATTTGTCAATTAACGAACTACAAGACACAGTACAGAGCCCTCCAGCAACTCGACATAGATGTGGTGATTACAACCATATGGTAGATGTAATGTACAATGATGCCATAGCCGATGCTTGGAGTGTGTCAACTATAAATTAAAAACTGCAATGCATAAATTATGAATGTGAGTCGGCTCTAACTTTCTTAGAAAGCAATGCACAAAGTATAGCGCTTAACACAAACACTGCACAGACCGGCTCCGGTATACAAACACACAGACACCCGACACTTGATTCAACAGCGAATAACTTTGGTTTGTCTGACAGTGACATAGCAGAGTTGGTGAGAAATGGTGGTGTTGTAGATGGTTATACAGTGGTGCCGAGAAGTAGGTTTAATAGCGTTGTGTTACACAAAGGTTTGGATTTACGCGCCGCACCATCCACAGACATGGCGTCATACATGGCCTATGTACACAATACGTTGTCAGACATTGTATCATTCTCCAGAATGTTGTCTGGTGATGGTGGTGTAATCAACATTACTCTAAGAGGCGGTAGTTTAACATCTGATGTGAATGTTGTGTTGTCCGCAAGAGATGGTTACAGTATTGACAGATTTTTGGATGCTATTGAAAGAGTTATACAGAGTAACAAGAACATTAAAACTGACGATAGTTTGACATTGACTGTATCAATAGTTATAAGTAAAAATGGCGGTGCTCGGCGTAAGGTGCATGACCTAGCACACAATCAGGTTATTGATAAGAACAGATTGAATATTTTTTGCCCAACAAATATTTCAAATAACCTGTTTTGCAATCTGTCTTGCGCATTTTCTGAAGCCGCACGTCACACACAATAGGTTAGAACCTATAGCTGAACAGATACAGATAAATGCTGGCTACACACGTGATCATAAAGTGGGTTATAATGACATTGGATGTTTTGAAAACAAGTTTGGTGTTAAAGTAGTTGCGTTCCACAAGAATATTTCGGGTAAATTAGAGTATCAAACAAAAGACAAGCCACATACCAAGACCATGTTTCTGTACCTCCATGATGGTCATTATTACATGGTGAAAAATTAGAAAGTGTTCATAGGTGGGCCGTATGTTTGTGAGTTTTGTTACAAGGGTTACACTAGCACCAGAGATCATAGCTGTAAACACTGTTGTGATGTGTGTCAGGATGTGGTAAATATTGTGACGACTGTTCACGGTACTGCAAATCTGACTACTGTTATGAGCAGCATAAGAAACAGAAGCGACAGCCTACCACAGGGGAGATGGGATCCTCATGTGAACTAACCAAGTATTGTAAAAAATGTGGGCGTTGTTATCACGTTAGTTTAACCAAACCCAAACCCCACAAGTGTCTATCAGGGCGCTGCATGCAGTGTGGTGAAGAACTAATATCAGATATCGTACATGAATGCTACATACAGCCTATAAGGTTAAAAGAACCAAGCGAGGCTTATATTTTTTTCGATTTTGAGACAAGAATTGTAAATGGTAAGCATGAGGCCAACTTTGTCTGCGCAATCACATTTGATGGTAGTGAGTTCACAGCAGAAGGTTCTTGCTGTGTAGAACAACTCGTCAAAGAGTTTAGACGGCCAAAATATCAGGGGTACACATGGTTAGCACACAATGCGGCTGGTTTCTTGTCATTTCTTGTTGTTGGAATATTTCTCCAAAGTGGGTATCGCAGTCAAAATTACAATGATGGGGTGTAGACTGATTGCAATGTTTGACGAAACCTTCAGACAACGCTACATAGACTTATACTCGTTTATCCCAATGCGTTTAGCCAAAACATCATCTGCATTAAATCTGTCGTGTTCAGAGAAAGGTCATTTCCCACACAAATTTAATCTGAAATAAAATGAAAACTATGTAGGTCCATACCCAGATAATCATTATTACAGCTATGATACAATGAATGACAAAGACAAAATCCAGTTCAATGAAAGGTACAACACAGTTTCGGGTGGTGTGTTTGACTTCAGAAGGGAGTTGTATGTTTACAGCAGGAACGATGTTGTTTTGCTACGAGAGGCTTGCATTGAGTATCGTGACGAGTTCATTCAGTGTACAAAGCTAGACCCATTCAATTATACAACACTGACATCATGCTGCATGACTGTGTACAAGACACATTTTCTCCCTAAAGACACACTAGCACTGACACATAACAATGCATACGTTAGTCAGCACAAGACATTTTCAAATGTTTCCATTGAATGGCTTGAGTATGTTAAGAGCGCTAGAGATGTTGATGTTCACCACGCACTAACTCATGGTGAGATGAAGTTTGGAGTCTATTACGTAGACGGGTTTTATGCTAAGGATGGTGTACGAAAAGCCTTAGAATTTAATGGTTGCATGCATCACGGTCATGAATGTCGTTACAATCCAAACCAGCTCCACCCCATGTCTAAGGTATTGTATGGTGAATTGCGGAAACAGTTTGACATCAAGTTGGAGATACTTGTTCGCGAATATGGTCTGGATGTTGAAGTAATGTGGGAATGTCAGTGGGCTGATGCTAAGAAGAATGATTCAGATGTTGCTGCGTTTATGTCATCATACAGAGCTCCGAATAGGTTAAAACCAAGAGATGCCCTCTTTGGTGGTAGAACTAATGCGTATAAACTGTACTATAAAGCAAAGGAGGATGAGAAAATCAGATATTTGGACTTTACTAGTTTGTACCCGTTCTGTCAGGCAAAGAAGAAATACCCAGTAGGACACCCTCAAATAGTTTTCAAAAAATTTCAGACCCCTCGAGGAATACTATGGACTTGTCAAAGCCTCCGTACATCCGCCTAGAAAGCTCCTACACCCTGTTTTACCTTATCGCTGTAATGGTAAATTAATGTTTCCCCTCTGTCGTACATGTGCAGAGCTGGAAAACCAACAACAGTGTGATCATAATGATGATGACAGATCCATCACAGGGACATGGGTCAGTATTGAATTATTGAAGGCTGTTGAGAAAGGGTACGTGGTGGCTAAAATCCACGAGGTTTGGCATTTCCCACACAGTTCAGAAACATTGTTCTGTGGCTATGTAAAGACATTTTTTCAGTACAAGCAGGAAGCAAGTGGTTATCCGGCACACGCTGTATCAGAAAAAGAGAAGGAGGAATACATCAGGGATTACTTTGAAAAGGAAAATATCCAACTGAATCCTGACAAGATATGTCTTAACCAAGCACGCAGGTCTATCAACAAATTGTTGTTAAACAGTTTGTGGGGTCGTTTTTCAATGAGGGAAAACTTGCCAGTGTCTGAGTTACTGACTGATTCTGAACAGTTTTCACAACACATCTTTGGTGAGGGCTATGCCATTAAACACTTTTCATTTGTGTCTGATACTACAGCATTGGTTCAATGGTGTTATTCGGAAGGTGACCATTGTCCGACACGTGACATTAATGTATTTCTTGAAGCATTCACAACAGCTGATGCTCGTTTAGAACTGTACAGTCTGGTGGACAGATTAGGTGATAGACTATTGTACAGTGACACCGACAGTGTTATTTTTGTTTCTCGCGAAGGTGACTGGGAACCCCCTCTGGGACCCTACTTAGGTGATTTGACAGAGGAGATTGGTGGTGGTGATTACATTGCGGAGTTCTGCTCAGGAGGGCCTAAGACATACGGTTATCGCACAGCAACCGGTAAAACATGTATGAAAGCAAAAGGCATCACATTAAATGCAGACAATTCAAAAGTTATTAGACTCGACACACTGATTGATCTTGTTGATCATTATGTGTTGTGTCGCGACAGCAGTCGACACATACTGGCTCGTGCTGAAGGTATCGTGAGAAATAAAAAGAACCTCACACTGAAAAACAAGTCAGTGGTGAAACGTTTTAAGGTTGTATACAACAAACGGGTCCTGTTGTCTGATTTTTCGACACTTCCTTATGGCTACTAAAGACATCCATGTCTATCGTGGGGTGCGTGAGGTTGAGGGTTTTGATTTTAGATTACAACATCCTTTTTCTTGTGTAATAAGCGGGCCATCAAAATTCTGGAAAAACATTTTTTGTAAAACAGTTAATTGAACGTGCTGATGAGTTGGTTTCTATGCAAATGTGAAAACATAGTATACATTTATGACTGTTGGCAACCCCTTTATGATGAAATGTTAAAAATAAGACATATTCATTTTGTCCAAGGGATACCGGCAACACTAAATGATGACACACTACTACCGATTAACAGGAATAATTTGTTAATTATTGATGATGTTATGAAAGACGCTAGCAACAACGCTGAGGTAGAAAAGGTGTTTACACACTATGTACATCATCGAAATTTAAGTGTCATTTACTTAATGCAAAATGTATTTTTTCAAGGAAAGTCTAGTAGGACTATTAGTCTGAATACAAACTATCTGATATTGTTTAAAAATCCTAGAGACAACAATCAGGTCAGCGTATTAGGTAGACAGATGTACCCGGGTAAAACAAAGTTTTTTATGGAGTGTTTTCAAAATGCTGTAAGAAAACCATTTGGTTTACCATGATCGACTATAAAGCAAAGACTCCTGAAGACTTTCATCTCAGAACAGATTTGCTTTCAGAAAGACCAGTTGTTTACATTCAGAAAAAACAAAGATAGGACAGTATGTCTGACAGACTATATAGAAACCTCTCACTTCTTAAACTTTTATTTAAAGCTAAGCCAGCGCAGAGACGTGTTATTTTACAAACAGCGTCTAATGAACTTATCTTAACTCTGTCTGAAATAGCTTTTAATGTGCTTAATGGTATCATACCACTCACACCAAGGCAATATTGAATGTTAAAAAGAAGAAGTCTGAAATAAAATATTTTGCAAATAAAAAAGTTGGAGTTTCACGAAAGAAGAAAGTTATTAACCAGAAGGGCGGTTTTCTTCTACCATTGTTGAGCATCGCATTACCGTTTATAACGAGTTTGATAACAGCTAAATAAGTAGAAAGGCATGGAGTATGCTGAAAAAATGTTTTTGGTCCCACAACACCAGTTGGATAAGTTAAAGAGTGATAATTCATGAACATCTATCAGACAAGTTGTAGAAAACAACCATTCAAAAAATTTTGAGTCGGAATGATCTTGACAACCATGAGAAAGCCAAACTTTACACCTCGGTTTTGCAAAGATATTTAAACATTGCTAAACAGGGTGATATGGAGACCAACACTTTGACATTATCCTTACCAGTTACAGATAATGTTAATAAGGATACAAATGTCTATACAATGTCTAAATCAAATGATGTGTCTTCTTGGAATGAGTCTGGGGAATTTGTCTTAAGTGGCAGATGTATCCATGGATCACATATCCTAGGCTTGGTAAAGAGTGTCACTGCTCCACAGAGGGTTAGTGATGATCGCAGACCTCAGGGGTGGAATGAGTTTCTAGATGCTTTTGCTGTTCTAAATATACCTCTGTCAACAATACCAAACAAGCATGTTAGAGAGAAAATTAATTTGTTAAAAACCAGAAAATCGGTTGATTATGTTACACCGACAAAAGACATTTTACAAACACCAGTTAAGATGTTGAAAAGCCCTGGGTTTATCTAGCCTGTTATAGACAGAAGCAAATGGTTAGACTTCTAATGTTGGTTTTGGTTTGTTGTGTTATGTTTACATGTATATAGTTCTTTCATCATGACTATGTAAATATGCGTCTAACAATGTTTGAAAAACTGTCAATTTGATGTTTTGCTGATGTTACATGGGTGTAAATAAATGGCTCTGAGATGAAATTGTTTTATTTGATTGTTTTTATTTATTAACCAACACATTACACAGAGACACAATTACACAATAAACATCTGTCCAGTTTGAACATGTTGCACACATTTAAACAACCTGTTTTTGCAAATGCACGGATACAATTTTTTTTACAAAGGTTAAACCATATTGTCATTTTTTATTAAATCAAAACTATATTTAGACATTACATTTTCATAACTTGAACCTTTAGACATATGGTGTAGAAAAAATACAGTGCTGACCACAAGTGTTTGATGTAAAATCTTGTACTTGTAAGGTCGAGTATCGATGCGATGAGCAAGATGTTTTTAGAAAGTTGCTAATCCTTTTTGGAAACAAGTCATAATCTGGTCCATTTCCAAAACTTAAAAAAAAAACACCCAACACGATCTTCATTTATGTAGACAGCAAGCCAGTGTTCTCCAGGGAGGTCAGATGTGTGTGTATTAATAATAACCATTGTCTGTATTTTCCTTATGACATTTGTTGGTAATAGATCACAAGCCAACACACCTAGAACATGTGTGTTACCAGATACTTTGTCCAGGACAGCAGTCAGCTCTGAAGTGTTCATTAGTAGAAATCCACTTAAACTTGTCTTCGGTTAGACACTTCAATGATACTGTCAAAAACTGCGTACTCAATCAAATTTATGGTGTGTGGAAGGGGTTGTCTGAAACGGGCAGTCTTATATTACCCGATTTCACCAATGATACATGTTGACAACACTCTTCATCTGGCGTGAGGTTAAAGGCATAGAGAGTATACCCCTGCATGAAATCCTGTCTATCAATAGGTAATGCCTGGTTTTTAGATGTCTTCCAGAAGCCAGAACTAATTGATCAAATTCACGTACAGCAGATCCGGAATGAAATTCGGGTTGATGTGGTTTAGCAGGATATTGTTGTTCGTCTACATACACAGCAAGAAACTCCAAATCATAATGTTT
>CM038714.1:946311-973473 GCA_021613375.1 Megaleporinus macrocephalus | reverse complement strand
AGACATGTGATGCATTTTAAAATGGGCAAAGTGACAGTGAAGACGTTTCATCACTTGTTGCCTTTGTAACGGTTTTCGGAGTTGGTTTAACCTTAAATATCCACGCCAACCCGGACAGAAGTGAGCTTGGACAGTTAACAGGAGAGTGAAAAACGAAGCACACAGAGGAGAGCTGAATCACTGACTCGTACTCCACTAGTCGGTTCATTTACTACTTGACCAAAAATAAATCTGGGCTCCAGCTCTATATTTGTCCGTGGTTGAGATATCCAAAGCTCATTGAAGGCGTTACTTACGGAAATAAGAATAAAAGTAAAATAAAGAGAGAGCTCTTGCTGGAAAACAAATCAATATTCTATCTGCGCGCACCACAAATTGCGCCACAGTTTGCGCCTGCGCACTCCACTTGTTCCCTTAAAGAGACAGTGCACACAGTTCTGGCTGTTACACCTTCAGTCCCTAAATGTGTTAAAAATAAAGTAAGCCAATGTTACAAAGTGGTAAAGCCTTCACTGACCCAGCTTTTTGTTGAAAGATGTCGCAAGAATAAAAGAATGACAATAATTAAAGACGTGTTTATTTAGAAAACATAAAAAAAATAATAAAATATATCGTTGCATTGTTTGCAATAATATGAGCAAATCTCAGTTTTTTCAGTTTTAATTTTAATTTAACATACTGTCTCAACTTTTTTTCTGATTTAAGGCTGTATTTATCACCTGCTTGAAACTCTTGTCTTCCTGTGTCGGTTGTAGTACCTAGCCTGCTTGGCCTGTGCCCTCTCCACATTTGATCGCACTTGCTGCAATAGGTCTTGCTGTCTCTGAATGACCTTGTATGCCCCTTGTTCTGGGTCGGGCGGCTGGCTTAAAAACCTCTCCAAAAGTCCCTTTAACCTCCTCCCTAGAGCCACTTCTGCTGGCGTAAAAGCTGTGCTTTCTTGCCACGCAGAGTTTATAGCGAAGTGAAATGCTGGGAGCCACTGGTCCCATAGGCGACGCTTGTCACACACATAGGAGGCAATCATGGTTTTTAATGTTCGGTTGGTGCGTTCGGTTAAGTTGGTCTGTGGATGGTAGGCTGTTGTGAGCTTCTGAGCTACACCCCACTACTGGCAGGGGGCATGGATCAAGTGGGCGGTAAACTGGGCTCCTCGCTCTGACACCAGGTAGGCCGGCGTACCCCACCGGGTAAACACATCATTAATGAGGATGCGGGCGATCTGTGGAGCTTTAGCTGTGCGGAGAGGGAACATCTCAACCCATTTGCTGCAGTAGTCTATGATGACCAGAAGATGTTCGTTCTGCCTTGGACTTTTGGGCAGTGGACCCATAAGATCTACCCCCAGCATGTACCCAGGTTCAGTAACAGGAGTAGATTGTAACATTTCAGACAGCTTGGAGATGCGGGGCTAGTATTTTTGGCATGTCTCACATTCTCTGCAATAAGTCCATACATCTTTTATGGATGGCCAGTATGCTACATCCAGCAGACACAGTAGGGTTTTCATTTGCCCTAAATGTCCACTCAAAGGATTGTCGTAGGCATACTGAAGAAAGGCCTTTCTGAACTTTACAGGCACCACAACTTGTAAGATTTGACCCTGATTTTTCTAGTTAATCTGGATGACGGCTTAGGATGGTTAAAAACCCAGGTGAGGGCAGCATGATCAGTTATCACTCGAAAGTGCTGTCCCTCCAGGTACACCCTCCACTTCTCGACTGCCCACACCACAGCCAGACACTCTTTCTCTGACGTGGAGTAGTTTTTTTCAGCTGGTCGGAAAAGTTGTGATGCATAGGCAAACACATGCTCTTGCCCTTCAGAATCTTGTGTCAGTACTGCACCTAGGCCTACTTCGCTGGCATCAGTCTGGAGTTGGAAAGCCTTGTGGAAGTCAGGGGGTATCAGCACTGGAGCAGAGATTAAGGCTTGTTTAATGTCTTCAAATGCCTTTTGACATTCCTTTGTCCATTCCCAGGTGGCGTTCTTCTTTTTTAATGCATTCAGTACTGCTGCTCTACCTGCAAAGTGAGGAATAAAACGATGATACCACCCTGCCATTCCTAAAAACCCTTGCACCTCTTTGACTGATCGTGGTCGAGGGAAATCTCAGACAGCTTCGACCTTGCTCTGCTCGGTGCCTATACCTTTCTTGGAGATCATATGGCCTAAAAAGGAAAGAGACGTCTGCAGTAAATTGCACTTCTTTAGGTTGAGTGTCAGTCCTGCCCTGTGCAGTCGTTCGAACACTTCATGAAGATGCCAGAAATGCTGCTTGATGGGGGATGAGTAGACGACAATATCATCAATGTAAATAAAACATGATTTCCCCTTCAAGTCTCTTAGGACTGACTCCATCAGACGTTGAACGGATGAAGCAGCATTTTTAAGCATGAACGGAGGAACTAAGAATTTATACAGTCCATCATTTGTGACAAAAGCTGATTTCTGGATGCTGTCTGGTTCTAAGCTGACCTGCCAATATTCACTTTTGAGATCTAGTGTGCTAAATATTACAGCACCATGAAGGGATTCTAAGATTTCCTGAATCTGTGGCATGGGATAACCATCCAGGTGAGTTTTGGCATTAAAATGATGATAGTCCACACAAAACCTTGTTCCCCCATCTTTTTTAGGGACCAAGACGACAGGAGCGGCCCAAGGAGAAGTTGATGGTTGAATAATGCCTTGCTTGAGCATATCATTCACTTCCTCTTTGATGATCTGCTGTCTTTCCACATCTACAAGGACCAACAAGGTAGGAGTGGACACAGTGTTTAAAACTCCCCAACAGCGCTGCTGGGTCTGATCTACTCATAACAGCACAACACAAATAAATGGAGAGCTGATCGCTGTCTCAAATGTTTGCTCGAAGGTCCAGTCAGGTTTCTTCTTTACTTTCCTCTCCTACAGGAAGCTTGTGTCATTGTGGTGCTGAAAATGATCCACCACACAAATAATACCTAAACTGTGGTGGTCCTGTGGGGGTCCTGACCACTGAAGAACAGGGTAACAAAGTATACATAAAAAACAGATGGACTACAGTCTGTAATTGTAGAGCCATAACATGATCTGTGGGGCTGATAACCTGGAAAGTGCATGTAGAAGCAAGGAGGTTCCCCTGAAGAAGTTCTCAGTGTTGGTAGTTGGATGTGTGTTCTAGGTGCATCCTGGTAGGTGTAAACTTGTCGCTACAGAAGCATGACGAACGCTGTAGGGTCTGGAAAGCTCTTTCAACATCAGAGCTTTGAGGAAATGTTTGCTCTTCGCCATTCCTGTACATGTGATGAATCTGCTGGGCCATTTGAAAACAAACTCTACCATGCAGGAGGCATTGTCTCACTGACCCCAAGAAAGTCCACACCCAGTGCTCATTTTTCATTTCCAGGTTCCGTGTTGACAGGTCTAGTCTCCGGATTTGTCACAGTTGTGCTTCTTACTGACACTGTCACAATCAACCACAACCATATACGCACTTATTAATCCATATGACTAACGCGGAACAAACAAGGAGCGAGCGAGCACCGAGCAAGCGAACGTCGGGCGAAGACTGAGCGAGCGAACGCCGAGTGAGCAAGCACCGTGCGAGCGAGCGCGGAACGAGCACCGAGCGAGAGAGCACAGAGTAAGGGAACGTCGGGCGAACACTGAGCGAGCAAACGCCGAGTGAGCAAGCACCGTGCGAGCGAACGTTGGGCGAACACTGAGCGAGCGAACGCCGAGTAAGCAAGCACCGAGTGAGCGAACGCGGAACGAGCACCGAGCGAGCGCGGAACAAACAAGGAGCGAGAGAGCACCGAGTATGCGAACGTCGGGCGAACAATGAGCGAGCGAACGCCGAGTGAGCGAGCACCGAGCGAGCGCGCGGCGAACAAACAAGGAGCGAGCGAGCAAGTGCACTAGCCCACCTCCCAAAAAAAAAAAAAAACATTTTTCTCAAAGTCATAATGACTATAATGTTATATTAAAATGTTAAAATTGATCAAATTGGGAGTTCCTAGGCTTCCAGTTTCAGCCGAATATATGCCAATTAAACATGAATGTATTTTAGTACAATGCAAATATATTAAATAACCAAATATGTGTACTACTGAGCATTCACATGTGTTTCATGTAGCGGAAGATATGATGACTAGTTGCCTATAAGTATTGTCATGGTGCAATCAAACTTAATAGGCATGTTATCAATAACCTTTATTGGAAAGTAAACGTGCATGAATGAAAACAAGTCGAAATGAAATAGGAGAAACCAGCGAACGCGGAACAAACACAGAGGGAGCGAGCACCGAGCGAGCGAACGTGGAACGAGCACCGAAGTGAGCAAACGCGGAACGAGCACCGAGCGAGCGAGCGCGGAACGAGCACCGAGCGAGCGAGCGCTGAACGAACACGGAGCGAGCGAGCGCCAAGCAAGCAAACGCGGGCGAAGACTGAGCGAGCGAACGCCGAGTGAGCAAGCACCGTGCGAGCGAGCGCGGAACGAGCACCGAGCGAGAGAGCACAGACTAAGGGAACGTCGGGCGAACACTGAGCGAGCAAACGCCGAGTGAGCAAGCACCGTGCGAGCGAACGTTGGGCGAACACTGAGCGAGCGAACGCCGAGTAAGCAAGCACCGAGTGAGCGAACGCGGAACGAGCACCGAGCGAGCGCGGAACAAACAAGGAGCGAGAGAGCACCGAGTATGCGAACGTCGGGCGAACAATGAGCGAGCGAACGCCGAGTGAGCGGGCACCGAGCGAGCGCGCGGCGAACAAACAAGGAGCGAGCGAGCAAGTGCACTAGCCCACCTCCCAAAAAAAAAAAAAAAACATTTTTCTCAAAGTCATAATGACTATAATGTTATATTAAAATGTTAAAATTGATCAAATTGGGACTTCCTAGGCTTCCAGTTTCAGCCGAATATATGCCAATTAAACATGAATGTATTTTAGTACAATGCAAATATATTAAATAACCAAATATGTGTACTACTGAGCATTCACATGTGTTTCATGTAGCGGAAGATATGATGACTAGTTGCCTATAAGTATTGTCATGGTGCAATCAAACTTAATAGGCATGTTATCAATAACCTTTATTGGAAAGTAAACGTACATGAATGAAAACAAGTCGAAATGAAATAGGAGTAACCAGCGAACGCTGAACGAACACCGAGCGAGCGAGCGCGGAACGAGCACCGAGCGAGTGAGCGCGGAACGAGCACCGAGCGAGCGAGCGCGGAACGAGCACCGAGCGAGCGAGCGCGGAACAAACAAGGAGCGAGCGAGCACCGAGCAAGCGAACGTCGGGCGAAGACTGAGCGAGCGAACGCCGAGTGAGCAAGCACCGTGCGAGCGAGCGCGGAACGAGCACCGAGAGAGAGAGCACAGACTAAGGGAACGTCGGGCGAACACTGAGCGAGCAAACGCCGAGTGAGCAAGCACCGTGCGAGCGAACGTTGGGCGAACACCGAGCGCGCGGCGAACAAACAAGGAGCGAGCGAGCAAGTGCACTAGCCCACCTCCCAAAAAAAAAAAAAAAAAAACATTTTTCTCAAAGTCATAATGACTATAATGTTATATTAAAATGTTAAAATTGATCAAATTGGGACTTCCTAGGCTTCCAGTTTCAGCCGAATATATGCCAATTAAACATGAATGTATTTTAGTACAATGCAAATATATTAAATAACCAAATATGTGTACTACTGAGCATTCACATGTGTTTCATGTAGCGGAAGATATGATGACTAGTTGCCTATAAGTATTGTCATGGTGCAATCAAACTTAATAGGCATGTTATCAATAACCTTTATTGGAAAGTAAACGTACATGAATGAAAACAAGTCGAAATGAAATAGGAGTAACCAGCGAACGCTGAACGAACACCGAGCGAGCGAACGCGGAACGAGCACCGAGCGAGCGAGCGCGGAACAAACAAGGAGCGAGCGAGCACCGAGCAAGCGAACGTCGGGCAAACACTGAGCGAGCGAACGCCGAGCGAGCGAGCGAGCACCGAGCAAGCGAACGTCGGGCGAAGACTGAGCGAGCGAACGCCGAGTGAGCAAGCACCGTGCGAGCGAGCGCGGAACGAGCACCGAGCGAGAGAGCACAGAGTAAGGGAACGTCGGGCGAACACTGAGCGAGCAAACGCCGAGTGAGCAAGCACCGTGCGAGCGAACGTTGGGCGAACACTGAGCGAGCGAACGCCGAGTAAGCAAGCACCGAGTGAGCGAACGCGGAACGAGCACCGAGCGAGCGCGGAACAAACAAGGAGCGAGAGAGCACCGAGTATGCGAACGTCGGGCGAACAATGAGCGAGCGAACGCCGAGTGAGCGAGCACCGAGCGAGCGCGCGGCGAACAAACAAGGAGCGAGCGAGCAAGTGCACTAGCCCACCTCCCAAAAAAAAAAAAAACATTTTTCTCAAAGTCATAATGACTATAATGTTATATTAAAATGTTAAAATTGATCAAATTGGGAGTTCCTAGGCTTCCAGTTTCAGCCGAATATATGCCAATTAAACATGAATGTATTTTAGTACAATGCAAATATATTAAATAACCAAATATGTGTACTACTGGGCATTCACATGTGTTTCATGTAGCGGAAGATATGATGACTAGTTGCCTATAAGTATTGTCATGGTGCAATCAAACTTAATAGGCATGTTATCAATAACCTTTATTGGAAAGTAAACGTACATGAATGAAAACAAGTCGAAATGAAATAGGAGTAACCAGCGAACGCTGAACGAGCACCGAGCGAGCGAGCGCGGAACGAGCACCGAGCGAGCGAGCGCGGAACGAGCACCGAGCGAGCGAGCGCGGAACAAACAAGGAGCGAGCGAGCACCGAGCAAGCGAACGTCGGGCGAAGACTGAGCGAGCGAACGCCGAGTGAGCAAGCACCGTGCGAGCGAGCGCGGAACGAGCACCGAGCGAGAGAGCACAGACTAAGGGAACGTCGGGCGAACACTGAGCGAGCAAACGCCGAGTGAGCAAGCACCGTGCGAGCGAACGTTGGGCGAACACTGAGCGAGCGAACGCCGAGTAAGCAAGCACCGAGTGAGCGAACGCGGAACGAGCACCGAGCGAGCGCGGAACAAACAAGGAGCGAGAGAGCACCGAGTATGCGAACGTCGGGCGAACAATGAGCGAGCGAACGCCGAGTGAGCGAGCACCGAGCGAGCGCGCGGCGAACAAACAAGGAGCGAGCGAGCAAGTGCACTAGCCCACCTCCCAAAAAAAAAAAAAAAACATTTTTCTCAAAGTCATAATGACTATAATGTTATATTAAAATGTTAAAATTGATCAAATTGGGACTTCCTAGGCTTCCAGTTTCAGCCGAATATATGCCAATTAAACATGAATGTATTTTAGTACAATGCAAATATATTAAATAACCAAATATGTGTACTACTGAGCATTCACATGTGTTTCATGTAGCGGAAGATATGATGACTAGTTGCCTATAAGTATTGTCATGGTGCAATCAAACTTAATAGGCATGTTATCAATAACCTTTATTGGAAAGTAAACGTACATGAATGAAAACAAGTCGAAATGAAATAGGAGTAACCAGCGAACGCTGAACGAACACCGAGCGAGCGAGCGCGGAACGAGCACCGAGCGAGTGAGCGCGGAACGAGCACCGAGCGAGCGAGCGCGGAACGAGCACCGAGCGAGCGAGCGCGGAACAAACAAGGAGCGAGCGAGCACCGAGCAAGCGAACGTCGGGCGAAGACTGAGCGAGCGAACGCCGAGTGAGCAAGCACCGTGCGAGCGAGCGCGGAACGAGCACCGAGAGAGAGAGCACAGACTAAGGGAACGTCGGGCGAACACTGAGCGAGCAAACGCCGAGTGAGCAAGCACCGTGCGAGCGAACGTTGGGCGAACACTGAGCGAGCGAACGCCGAGTAAGCAAGCACCGAGTGAGCGAACGCGGAACGAGCACCGAGCGCGCGGCGAACAAACAAGGAGCGAGCGAGCAAGTGCACTAGCCCACCTCCCAAAAAAAAAAAAAAAAACATTTTTCTCAAAGTCATAATGACTATAATGTTATATTAAAATGTTAAAATTGATCAAATTGGGACTTCCTAGGCTTCCAGTTTCAGCCGAATATATGCCAATTAAACATGAATGTATTTTAGTACAATGCAAATATATTAAATAACCAAATATGTGTACTACTGAGCATTCACATGTGTTTCATGTAGCGGAAGATATGATGACTAGTTGCCTATAAGTATTGTCATGGTGCAATCAAACTTAATAGGCATGTTATCAATAACCTTTATTGGAAAGTAAACGTACATGAATGAAAACAAGTCGAAATGAAATAGGAGTAACCAGCGAACGCTGAACGAACACCGAGCGAGCGAACGCGGAACGAGCACCGAGCGAGCGAGCGCGGAACAAACAAGGAGCGAGCGAGCACCGAGCAAGCGAACGTCGGGCAAACACTGAGCGAGCGAACGCCGAGCGAGCGAGCGAGCACCGAGCAAGCGAACGTCGGGCGAAGACTGAGCGAGCGAACGCCGAGTGAGCAAGCACCGTGCGAGCGAGCGCGGAACGAGCACCGAGCGAGCGAGCGCGGAACGAGCACCGAGCGAGCGAGCGCGGAACAAACAAGGAGCGAGCGAGCACCGAGCAAGCGAACGTCGGGCGAAGACTGAGCGAGCGAACGCCGAGTGAGCAAGCACCGTGCGAGCGAGCGCGGAACGAGCACCGAGCGAGAGAGCACAGAGTAAGGGAACGTCGGGCGAACACTGAGCGAGCAAACGCCGAGTGAGCAAGCACCGTGCGAGCGAACGTTGGGCGAACACTGAGCGAGCGAACGCCGAGTAAGCAAGCACCGAGTGAGCGAACGCGGAACGAGCACCGAGCGAGCGCGGAACAAACAAGGAGCGAGAGAGCACCGAGTATGCGAACGTCGGGCGAACAATGAGCGAGCGAACGCCGAGTGAGCGAGCACCGAGCGAGCGCGCGGCGAACAAACAAGGAGCGAGCGAGCAAGTGCACTAGCCCACCTCCCAAAAACAAAAAAAAAAAACATTTTTCTCAAAGTCATAATGACTATAATGTTATATTAAAATGTTAAAATTGATCAAATTGGGACTTCCTAGGCTTCCAGTTTCAGCCGAATATATGCCAATTAAACATGAATGTATTTTAGTACAATGCAAATATATTAAATAACCAAATATGTGTACTACTGAGCATTCACATGTGTTTCATGTAGCGGAAGATATGATGACTAGTTGCCTATAAGTATTGTCATGGTGCAATCAAACTTAATAGGCATGTTATCAATAACCTTTATTGGAAAGTAAACGTACATGAATGAAAACAAGTCGAAATGAAATAGGAGTAACCAGCGAACGCTGAACGAACACCGAGCGAGCGAACGCGGAACGAGCACCGAGCGAGCGAGCGCGGAACAAACAAGGAGCGAGCGAGCACCGAGCAAGCGAACGTCGGGCAAACACTGAGCGAGCGAACGCCGAGCGAGCGAGCGAGCACCGAGCAAGCGAACGTCGGGCGAAGACTGAGCGAGCGAACGCCGAGTGAGCAAGCACCGTGCGAGCGAGCGCGGAACGAGCACCGAGCGAGAGAGCACAGAGTAAGGGAACGTCGGGCGAACACTGAGCGAGCAAACGCCGAGTGAGCAAGCACCGTGCGAGCGAACGTTGGGCGAACACTGAGCGAGCGAACGCCGAGTAAGCAAGCACCGAGTGAGCGAACGCGGAACGAGCACCGAGCGAGCGCGGAACAAACAAGGAGCGAGAGAGCACCGAGTATGCGAACGTCGGGCGAACAATGAGCGAGCGAACGCCGAGTGAGCGAGCACCGAGCGAGCGCGCGGCGAACAAACAAGGAGCGAGCGAGCAAGTGCACTAGCCCACCTCCCAAAAAAAAAAAAAAAAAACATTTTTCTCAAAGTCATAATGACTATAATGTTATATTAAAATGTTAAAATTGATCAAATTGGGACTTCCTAGGCTTCCAGTTTCAGCCGAATATATGCCAATTAAACATGAATGTATTTTAGTACAATGCAAATATATTAAATAACCAAATATGTGTACTACTGAGCATTCACATGTGTTTCATGTAGCGGAAGATATGATGACTAGTTGCCTATAAGTATTGTCATGGTGCAATCAAACTTAATAGGCATGTTATCAATAACCTTTATTGAAAAGTAAACGTGCATGAATGAAAACAAGTCGAAATGAAATAGGAGAAACCAGCGAACGCGGAACAAACACCGAGCGAGCGAACGCGGAACGAGCACCGAGCGAACGCGGAACAAACAAGGAGCGAGCGAGCACCGAGCAAGCGAACGTCGGGCAAACACTGAGCGAGCGAACGCCGAGCGAGCGAGCGAGCACCGAGCAAGCGAACGTCGGGCGAAGACTGAGCGAGCGAACGCCGAGTGAGCAAGCACCGTGCGAGCGAGCGCGGAACGAGCACCGAGAGAGAGAGCACAGACTAAGGGAACGTCGGGCGAACACTGAGCGAGCAAACGCCGAGTGAGCAAGCACCGTGCGAGCGAACGTTGGGCGAACACTGAGCGAGCGAACGCCGAGTAAGCAAGCACCGAGTGAGCGAACGCGGAACGAGCACCGAGCGCGCGGCGAACAAACAAGGAGCGAGCGAGCAAGTGCACTAGCCCACCTCCCAAAAAAAAAAAAAAAAACATTTTTCTCAAAGTCATAATGACTATAATGTTATATTAAAATGTTAAAATTGATCAAATTGGGACTTCCTAGGCTTCCAGTTTCAGCCGAATATATGCCAATTAAACATGAATGTATTTTAGTACAATGCAAATATATTAAATAACCAAATATGTGTACTACTGAGCATTCACATGTGTTTCATGTAGCGGAAGATATGATGACTAGTTGCCTATAAGTATTGTCATGGTGCAATCAAACTTAATAGGCATGTTATCAATAACCTTTATTGGAAAGTAAACGTACATGAATGAAAACAAGTCGAAATGAAATAGGAGTAACCAGCGAACGCTGAACGAACACCGAGCGAGCGAACGCGGAACGAGCACCGAGCGAGCGAGCGCGGAACAAACAAGGAGCGAGCGAGCACCGAGCAAGCGAACGTCGGGCAAACACTGAGCGAGCGAACGCCGAGCGAGCGAGCGAGCACCGAGCAAGCGAACGTCGGGCGAAGACTGAGCGAGCGAACGCCGAGTGAGCAAGCACCGTGCGAGCGAGCGCGGAACGAGCACCGAGCGAGCGAGCGCGGAACGAGCACCGAGCGAGCGAGCGCGGAACAAACAAGGAGCGAGCGAGCACCGAGCAAGCGAACGTCGGGCGAAGACTGAGCGAGCGAACGCCGAGTGAGCAAGCACCGTGCGAGCGAGCGCGGAACGAGCACCGAGCGAGAGAGCACAGAGTAAGGGAACGTCGGGCGAACACTGAGCGAGCAAACGCCGAGTGAGCAAGCACCGTGCGAGCGAACGTTGGGCGAACACTGAGCGAGCGAACGCCGAGTAAGCAAGCACCGAGTGAGCGAACGCGGAACGAGCACCGAGCGAGCGCGGAACAAACAAGGAGCGAGAGAGCACCGAGTATGCGAACGTCGGGCGAACAATGAGCGAGCGAACGCCGAGTGAGCGAGCACCGAGCGAGCGCGCGGCGAACAAACAAGGAGCGAGCGAGCAAGTGCACTAGCCCACCTCCCAAAAAAAAAAAAAAACATTTTTCTCAAAGTCATAATGACTATAATGTTATATTAAAATGTTAAAATTGATCAAATTGGGAGTTCCTAGGCTTCCAGTTTCAGCCGAATATATGCCAATTAAACATGAATGTATTTTAGTACAATGCAAATATATTAAATAACCAAATATGTGTACTACTGGGCATTCACATGTGTTTCATGTAGCGGAAGATATGATGACTAGTTGCCTATAAGTATTGTCATGGTGCAATCAAACTTAATAGGCATGTTATCAATAACCTTTATTGGAAAGTAAACGTACATGAATGAAAACAAGTCGAAATGAAATAGGAGTAACCAGCGAACGCTGAACGAGCACCGAGCGAGCGAGCGCGGAACGAGCACCGAGCGAGCGAGCGCGGAACGAGCACCGAGCGAGCGAGCGCGGAACAAACAAGGAGCGAGCGAGCACCGAGCAAGCGAACGTCGGGCGAAGACTGAGCGAGCGAACGCCGAGTGAGCAAGCACCGTGCGAGCGAGCGCGGAACGAGCACCGAGCGAGAGAGCACAGACTAAGGGAACGTCGGGCGAACACTGAGCGAGCAAACGCCGAGTGAGCAAGCACCGTGCGAGCGAACGTTGGGCGAACACTGAGCGAGCGAACGCCGAGTAAGCAAGCACCGAGTGAGCGAACGCGGAACGAGCACCGAGCGAGCGCGGAACAAACAAGGAGCGAGAGAGCACCGAGTATGCGAACGTCGGGCGAACAATGAGCGAGCGAACGCCGAGTGAGCGAGCACCGAGCGAGCGCGCGGCGAACAAACAAGGAGCGAGCGAGCAAGTGCACTAGCCCACCTCCCAAAAAAAAAAAAAAAACATTTTTCTCAAAGTCATAATGACTATAATGTTATATTAAAATGTTAAAATTGATCAAATTGGGACTTCCTAGGCTTCCAGTTTCAGCCGAATATATGCCAATTAAACATGAATGTATTTTAGTACAATGCAAATATATTAAATAACCAAATATGTGTACTACTGAGCATTCACATGTGTTTCATGTAGCGGAAGATATGATGACTAGTTGCCTATAAGTATTGTCATGGTGCAATCAAACTTAATAGGCATGTTATCAATAACCTTTATTGGAAAGTAAACGTACATGAATGAAAACAAGTCGAAATGAAATAGGAGTAACCAGCGAACGCTGAACGAACACCGAGCGAGCGAGCGCGGAACGAGCACCGAGCGAGTGAGCGCGGAACGAGCACCGAGCGAGCGAGCGCGGAACGAGCACCGAGCGAGCGAGCGCGGAACAAACAAGGAGCGAGCGAGCACCGAGCAAGCGAACGTCGGGCGAAGACTGAGCGAGCGAACGCCGAGTGAGCAAGCACCGTGCGAGCGAGCGCGGAACGAGCACCGAGAGAGAGAGCACAGACTAAGGGAACGTCGGGCGAACACTGAGCGAGCAAACGCCGAGTGAGCAAGCACCGTGCGAGCGAACGTTGGGCGAACACTGAGCGAGCGAACGCCGAGTAAGCAAGCACCGAGTGAGCGAACGCGGAACGAGCACCGAGCGCGCGGCGAACAAACAAGGAGCGAGCGAGCAAGTGCACTAGCCCACCTCCCAAAAACAAAAAAAAAAAACATTTTTCTCAAAGTCATAATGACTATAATGTTATATTAAAATGTTAAAATTGATCAAATTGGGACTTCCTAGGCTTCCAGTTTCAGCCGAATATATGCCAATTAAACATGAATGTATTTTAGTACAATGCAAATATATTAAATAACCAAATATGTGTACTACTGAGCATTCACATGTGTTTCATGTAGCGGAAGATATGATGACTAGTTGCCTATAAGTATTGTCATGGTGCAATCAAACTTAATAGGCATGTTATCAATAACCTTTATTGGAAAGTAAACGTACATGAATGAAAACAAGTCGAAATGAAATAGGAGTAACCAGCGAACGCTGAACGAACACCGAGCGAGCGAACGCGGAACGAGCACCGAGCGAGCGAGCGCGGAACAAACAAGGAGCGAGCGAGCACCGAGCAAGCGAACGTCGGGCAAACACTGAGCGAGCGAACGCCGAGCGAGCGAGCGAGCACCGAGCAAGCGAACGTCGGGCGAAGACTGAGCGAGCGAACGCCGAGTGAGCAAGCACCGTGCGAGCGAGCGCGGAACGAGCACCGAGCGAGAGAGCACAGAGTAAGGGAACGTCGGGCGAACACTGAGCGAGCAAACGCCGAGTGAGCAAGCACCGTGCGAGCGAACGTTGGGCGAACACTGAGCGAGCGAACGCCGAGTAAGCAAGCACCGAGTGAGCGAACGCGGAACGAGCACCGAGCGAGCGCGGAACAAACAAGGAGCGAGAGAGCACCGAGTATGCGAACGTCGGGCGAACAATGAGCGAGCGAACGCCGAGTGAGCGAGCACCGAGCGAGCGCGCGGCGAACAAACAAGGAGCGAGCGAGCAAGTGCACTAGCCCACCTCCCAAAAACAAAAAAAAAAAAACATTTTTCTCAAAGTCATAATGACTATAATGTTATATTAAAATGTTAAAATTGATCAAATTGGGACTTCCTAGGCTTCCAGTTTCAGCCGAATATATGCCAATTAAACATGAATGTATTTTAGTACAATGCAAATATATTAAATAACCAAATATGTGTACTACTGAGCATTCACATGTGTTTCATGTAGCGGAAGATATGATGACTAGTTGCCTATAAGTATTGTCATGGTGCAATCAAACTTAATAGGCATGTTATCAATAACCTTTATTGGAAAGTAAACGTACATGAATGAAAACAAGTCGAAATGAAATAGGAGTAACCAGCGAACGCTGAACGAACACCGAGCGAGCGAACGCGGAACGAGCACCGAGCGAGCGAGCGCGGAACAAACAAGGAGCGAGCGAGCACCGAGCAAGCGAACGTCGGGCAAACACTGAGCGAGCGAACGCCGAGCGAGCGAGCGAGCACCGAGCAAGCGAACGTCGGGCGAAGACTGAGCGAGCGAACGCCGAGTGAGCAAGCACCGTGCGAGCGAGCGCGGAACGAGCACCGAGCGAGAGAGCACAGAGTAAGGGAACGTCGGGCGAACACTGAGCGAGCAAACGCCGAGTGAGCAAGCACCGTGCGAGCGAACGTTGGGCGAACACTGAGCGAGCGAACGCCGAGTAAGCAAGCACCGAGTGAGCGAACGCGGAACGAGCACCGAGCGAGCGCGGAACAAACAAGGAGCGAGAGAGCACCGAGTATGCGAACGTCGGGCGAACAATGAGCGAGCGAACGCCGAGTGAGCGAGCACCGAGCGAGCGCGCGGCGAACAAACAAGGAGCGAGCGAGCAAGTGCACTAGCCCACCTCCCAAAAAAAAAAAAAACATTTTTCTCAAAGTCATAATGACTATAATGTTATATTAAAATGTTAAAATTGATCAAATTGGGAGTTCCTAGGCTTCCAGTTTCAGCCGAATATATGCCAATTAAACATGAATGTATTTTAGTACAATGCAAATATATTAAATAACCAAATATGTGTACTACTGGGCATTCACATGTGTTTCATGTAGCGGAAGATATGATGACTAGTTGCCTATAAGTATTGTCATGGTGCAATCAAACTTAATAGGCATGTTATCAATAACCTTTATTGGAAAGTAAACGTACATGAATGAAAACAAGTCGAAATGAAATAGGAGTAACCAGCGAACGCTGAACGAGCACCGAGCGAGCGAGCGCGGAACGAGCACCGAGCGAGCGAGCGCGGAACGAGCACCGAGCGAGCGAGCGCGGAACAAACAAGGAGCGAGCGAGCACCGAGCAAGCGAACGTCGGGCGAAGACTGAGCGAGCGAACGCCGAGTGAGCAAGCACCGTGCGAGCGAGCGCGGAACGAGCACCGAGCGAGAGAGCACAGACTAAGGGAACGTCGGGCGAACACTGAGCGAGCAAACGCCGAGTGAGCAAGCACCGTGCGAGCGAACGTTGGGCGAACACTGAGCGAGCGAACGCCGAGTAAGCAAGCACCGAGTGAGCGAACGCGGAACGAGCACCGAGCGAGCGCGGAACAAACAAGGAGCGAGAGAGCACCGAGTATGCGAACGTCGGGCGAACAATGAGCGAGCGAACGCCGAGTGAGCGAGCACCGAGCGAGCGCGCGGCGAACAAACAAGGAGCGAGCGAGCAAGTGCACTAGCCCACCTCCCAAAAAAAAAAAAAAAACATTTTTCTCAAAGTCATAATGACTATAATGTTATATTAAAATGTTAAAATTGATCAAATTGGGACTTCCTAGGCTTCCAGTTTCAGCCGAATATATGCCAATTAAACATGAATGTATTTTAGTACAATGCAAATATATTAAATAACCAAATATGTGTACTACTGAGCATTCACATGTGTTTCATGTAGCGGAAGATATGATGACTAGTTGCCTATAAGTATTGTCATGGTGCAATCAAACTTAATAGGCATGTTATCAATAACCTTTATTGGAAAGTAAACGTACATGAATGAAAACAAGTCGAAATGAAATAGGAGTAACCAGCGAACGCTGAACGAACACCGAGCGAGCGAGCGCGGAACGAGCACCGAGCGAGTGAGCGCGGAACGAGCACCGAGCGAGCGAGCGCGGAACGAGCACCGAGCGAGCGAGCGCGGAACAAACAAGGAGCGAGCGAGCACCGAGCAAGCGAACGTCGGGCGAAGACTGAGCGAGCGAACGCCGAGTGAGCAAGCACCGTGCGAGCGAGCGCGGAACGAGCACCGAGAGAGAGAGCACAGACTAAGGGAACGTCGGGCGAACACTGAGCGAGCAAACGCCGAGTGAGCAAGCACCGTGCGAGCGAACGTTGGGCGAACACTGAGCGAGCGAACGCCGAGTAAGCAAGCACCGAGTGAGCGAACGCGGAACGAGCACCGAGCGCGCGGCGAACAAACAAGGAGCGAGCGAGCAAGTGCACTAGCCCACCTCCCAAAAAAAAAAAAAAAAACATTTTTCTCAAAGTCATAATGACTATAATGTTATATTAAAATGTTAAAATTGATCAAATTGGGACTTCCTAGGCTTCCAGTTTCAGCCGAATATATGCCAATTAAACATGAATGTATTTTAGTACAATGCAAATATATTAAATAACCAAATATGTGTACTACTGAGCATTCACATGTGTTTCATGTAGCGGAAGATATGATGACTAGTTGCCTATAAGTATTGTCATGGTGCAATCAAACTTAATAGGCATGTTATCAATAACCTTTATTGGAAAGTAAACGTACATGAATGAAAACAAGTCGAAATGAAATAGGAGTAACCAGCGAACGCTGAACGAACACCGAGCGAGCGAACGCGGAACGAGCACCGAGCGAGCGAGCGCGGAACAAACAAGGAGCGAGCGAGCACCGAGCAAGCGAACGTCGGGCAAACACTGAGCGAGCGAACGCCGAGCGAGCGAGCGAGCACCGAGCAAGCGAACGTCGGGCGAAGACTGAGCGAGCGAACGCCGAGTGAGCAAGCACCGTGCGAGCGAGCGCGGAACGAGCACCGAGCGAGAGAGCACAGAGTAAGGGAACGTCGGGCGAACACTGAGCGAGCAAACGCCGAGTGAGCAAGCACCGTGCGAGCGAACGTTGGGCGAACACTGAGCGAGCGAACGCCGAGTAAGCAAGCACCGAGTGAGCGAACGCGGAACGAGCACCGAGCGAGCGCGGAACAAACAAGGAGCGAGAGAGCACCGAGTATGCGAACGTCGGGCGAACAATGAGCGAGCGAACGCCGAGTGAGCGAGCACCGAGCGAGCGCGCGGCGAACAAACAAGGAGCGAGCGAGCAAGTGCACTAGCCCACCTCCCAAAAAAAAAAAAAAAACATTTTTCTCAAAGTCATAATGACTATAATGTTATATTAAAATGTTAAAATTGATCAAATTGGGACTTCCTAGGCTTCCAGTTTCAGCCGAATATATGCCAATTAAACATGAATGTATTTTAGTACAATGCAAATATATTAAATAACCAAATATGTGTACTACTGAGCATTCACATGTGTTTCATGTAGCGGAAGATATGATGACTAGTTGCCTATAAGTATTGTCATGGTGCAATCAAACTTAATAGGCATGTTATCAATAACCTTTATTGGAAAGTAAACGTACATGAATGAAAACAAGTCGAAATGAAATAGGAGTAACCAGCGAACGCTGAACGAACACCGAGCGAGCGAACGCGGAACGAGCACCGAGCGAGCGAGCGCGGAACAAACAAGGAGCGAGCGAGCACCGAGCAAGCGAACGTCGGGCAAACACTGAGCGAGCGAACGCCGAGCGAGCGAGCGAGCACCGAGCAAGCGAACGTCGGGCGAAGACTGAGCGAGCGAACGCCGAGTGAGCAAGCACCGTGCGAGCGAGCGCGGAACGAGCACCGAGCGAGAGAGCACAGAGTAAGGGAACGTCGGGCGAACACTGAGCGAGCAAACGCCGAGTGAGCAAGCACCGTGCGAGCGAACGTTGGGCGAACACTGAGCGAGCGAACGCCGAGTAAGCAAGCACCGAGTGAGCGAACGCGGAACGAGCACCGAGCGAGCGCGGAACAAACAAGGAGCGAGAGAGCACCGAGTATGCGAACGTCGGGCGAACAATGAGCGAGCGAACGCCGAGTGAGCGAGCACCGAGCGAGCGCGCGGCGAACAAACAAGGAGCGAGCGAGCAAGTGCACTAGCCCACCTCCCAAAAAAAAAAAAAACATTTTTCTCAAAGTCATAATGACTATAATGTTATATTAAAATGTTAAAATTGATCAAATTGGGAGTTCCTAGGCTTCCAGTTTCAGCCGAATATATGCCAATTAAACATGAATGTATTTTAGTACAATGCAAATATATTAAATAACCAAATATGTGTACTACTGGGCATTCACATGTGTTTCATGTAGCGGAAGATATGATGACTAGTTGCCTATAAGTATTGTCATGGTGCAATCAAACTTAATAGGCATGTTATCAATAACCTTTATTGGAAAGTAAACGTACATGAATGAAAACAAGTCGAAATGAAATAGGAGTAACCAGCGAACGCTGAACGAGCACCGAGCGAGCGAGCGCGGAACGAGCACCGAGCGAGCGAGCGCGGAACGAGCACCGAGCGAGCGAGCGCGGAACAAACAAGGAGCGAGCGAGCACCGAGCAAGCGAACGTCGGGCGAAGACTGAGCGAGCGAACGCCGAGTGAGCAAGCACCGTGCGAGCGAGCGCGGAACGAGCACCGAGCGAGAGAGCACAGACTAAGGGAACGTCGGGCGAACACTGAGCGAGCAAACGCCGAGTGAGCAAGCACCGTGCGAGCGAACGTTGGGCGAACACTGAGCGAGCGAACGCCGAGTAAGCAAGCACCGAGTGAGCGAACGCGGAACGAGCACCGAGCGAGCGCGGAACAAACAAGGAGCGAGAGAGCACCGAGTATGCGAACGTCGGGCGAACAATGAGCGAGCGAACGCCGAGTGAGCGAGCACCGAGCGAGCGCGCGGCGAACAAACAAGGAGCGAGCGAGCAAGTGCACTAGCCCACCTCCCAAAAAAAAAAAAAAACATTTTTCTCAAAGTCATAATGACTATAATGTTATATTAAAATGTTAAAATTGATCAAATTGGGACTTCCTAGGCTTCCAGTTTCAGCCGAATATATGCCAATTAAACATGAATGTATTTTAGTACAATGCAAATATATTAAATAACCAAATATGTGTACTACTGAGCATTCACATGTGTTTCATGTAGCGGAAGATATGATGACTAGTTGCCTATAAGTATTGTCATGGTGCAATCAAACTTAATAGGCATGTTATCAATAACCTTTATTGGAAAGTAAACGTACATGAATGAAAACAAGTCGAAATGAAATAGGAGTAACCAGCGAACGCTGAACGAACACCGAGCGAGCGAGCGCGGAACGAGCACCGAGCGAGTGAGCGCGGAACGAGCACCGAGCGAGCGAGCGCGGAACGAGCACCGAGCGAGCGAGCGCGGAACAAACAAGGAGCGAGCGAGCACCGAGCAAGCGAACGTCGGGCGAAGACTGAGCGAGCGAACGCCGAGTGAGCAAGCACCGTGCGAGCGAGCGCGGAACGAGCACCGAGAGAGAGAGCACAGACTAAGGGAACGTCGGGCGAACACTGAGCGAGCAAACGCCGAGTGAGCAAGCACCGTGCGAGCGAACGTTGGGCGAACACTGAGCGAGCGAACGCCGAGTAAGCAAGCACCGAGTGAGCGAACGCGGAACGAGCACCGAGCGCGCGGCGAACAAACAAGGAGCGAGCGAGCAAGTGCACTAGCCCACCTCCCAAAAAAAAAAAAAAAAACATTTTTCTCAAAGTCATAATGACTATAATGTTATATTAAAATGTTAAAATTGATCAAATTGGGACTTCCTAGGCTTCCAGTTTCAGCCGAATATATGCCAATTAAACATGAATGTATTTTAGTACAATGCAAATATATTAAATAACCAAATATGTGTACTACTGAGCATTCACATGTGTTTCATGTAGCGGAAGATATGATGACTAGTTGCCTATAAGTATTGTCATGGTGCAATCAAACTTAATAGGCATGTTATCAATAACCTTTATTGGAAAGTAAACGTACATGAATGAAAACAAGTCGAAATGAAATAGGAGTAACCAGCGAACGCTGAACGAACACCGAGCGAGCGAACGCGGAACGAGCACCGAGCGAGCGAGCGCGGAACAAACAAGGAGCGAGCGAGCACCGAGCAAGCGAACGTCGGGCAAACACTGAGCGAGCGAACGCCGAGCGAGCGAGCGAGCACCGAGCAAGCGAACGTCGGGCGAAGACTGAGCGAGCGAACGCCGAGTGAGCAAGCACCGTGCGAGCGAGCGCGGAACGAGCACCGAGCGAGCGAGCGCGGAACGAGCACCGAGCGAGCGAGCGCGGAACAAACAAGGAGCGAGCGAGCACCGAGCAAGCGAACGTCGGGCGAAGACTGAGCGAGCGAACGCCGAGTGAGCAAGCACCGTGCGAGCGAGCGCGGAACGAGCACCGAGCGAGAGAGCACAGAGTAAGGGAACGTCGGGCGAACACTGAGCGAGCAAACGCCGAGTGAGCAAGCACCGTGCGAGCGAACGTTGGGCGAACACTGAGCGAGCGAACGCCGAGTAAGCAAGCACCGAGTGAGCGAACGCGGAACGAGCACCGAGCGAGCGCGGAACAAACAAGGAGCGAGAGAGCACCGAGTATGCGAACGTCGGGCGAACAATGAGCGAGCGAACGCCGAGTGAGCGAGCACCGAGCGAGCGCGCGGCGAACAAACAAGGAGCGAGCGAGCAAGTGCACTAGCCCACCTCCCAAAAAAAAAAAAAAAACATTTTTCTCAAAGTCATAATGACTATAATGTTATATTAAAATGTTAAAATTGATCAAATTGGGACTTCCTAGGCTTCCAGTTTCAGCCGAATATATGCCAATTAAACATGAATGTATTTTAGTACAATGCAAATATATTAAATAACCAAATATGTGTACTACTGAGCATTCACATGTGTTTCATGTAGCGGAAGATATGATGACTAGTTGCCTATAAGTATTGTCATGGTGCAATCAAACTTAATAGGCATGTTATCAATAACCTTTATTGGAAAGTAAACGTACATGAATGAAAACAAGTCGAAATGAAATAGGAGTAACCAGCGAACGCTGAACGAACACCGAGCGAGCGAACGCGGAACGAGCACCGAGCGAGCGAGCGCGGAACAAACAAGGAGCGAGCGAGCACCGAGCAAGCGAACGTCGGGCAAACACTGAGCGAGCGAACGCCGAGCGAGCGAGCGAGCACCGAGCAAGCGAACGTCGGGCGAAGACTGAGCGAGCGAACGCCGAGTGAGCAAGCACCGTGCGAGCGAGCGCGGAACGAGCACCGAGCGAGAGAGCACAGAGTAAGGGAACGTCGGGCGAACACTGAGCGAGCAAACGCCGAGTGAGCAAGCACCGTGCGAGCGAACGTTGGGCGAACACTGAGCGAGCGAACGCCGAGTAAGCAAGCACCGAGTGAGCGAACGCGGAACGAGCACCGAGCGAGCGCGGAACAAACAAGGAGCGAGAGAGCACCGAGTATGCGAACGTCGGGCGAACAATGAGCGAGCGAACGCCGAGTGAGCGAGCACCGAGCGAGCGCGCGGCGAACAAACAAGGAGCGAGCGAGCAAGTGCACTAGCCCACCTCCCAAAAAAAAAAAAAAACATTTTTCTCAAAGTCATAATGACTATAATGTTATATTAAAATGTTAAAATTGATCAAATTGGGAGTTCCTAGGCTTCCAGTTTCAGCCGAATATATGCCAATTAAACATGAATGTATTTTAGTACAATGCAAATATATTAAATAACCAAATATGTGTACTACTGAGCATTCACATGTGTTTCATGTAGCGGAAGATATGATGACTAGTTGCCTATAAGTATTGTCATGGTGCAATCAAACTTAATAGGCATGTTATCAATAACCTTTATTGGAAAGTAAACGTACATGAATGAAAACAAGTCGAAATGAAATAGGAGTAACCAGCGAACGCTGAACGAACACCGAGCGAGCGAGCGCGGAACGAGCACCGAGCGAGTGAGCGCGGAACGAGCACCGAGCGAGCGAGCGCGGAACGAGCACCGAGCGAGCGAGCGCGGAACAAACAAGGAGCGAGCGAGCACCGAGCAAGCGAACGTCGGGCGAAGACTGAGCGAGCGAACGCCGAGTGAGCAAGCACCGTGCGAGCGAGCGCGGAACGAGCACCGAGAGAGAGAGCACAGACTAAGGGAACGTCGGGCGAACACTGAGCGAGCAAACGCCGAGTGAGCAAGCACCGTGCGAGCGAACGTTGGGCGAACACTGAGCGAGCGAACGCCGAGTAAGCAAGCACCGAGTGAGCGAACGCGGAACGAGCACCGAGCGCGCGGCGAACAAACAAGGAGCGAGCGAGCAAGTGCACTAGCCCACCTCCCAAAAAAAAAAAAAAAAACATTTTTCTCAAAGTCATAATGACTATAATGTTATATTAAAATGTTAAAATTGATCAAATTGGGACTTCCTAGGCTTCCAGTTTCAGCCGAATATATGCCAATTAAACATGAATGTATTTTAGTACAATGCAAATATATTAAATAACCAAATATGTGTACTACTGAGCATTCACATGTGTTTCATGTAGCGGAAGATATGATGACTAGTTGCCTATAAGTATTGTCATGGTGCAATCAAACTTAATAGGCATGTTATCAATAACCTTTATTGGAAAGTAAACGTACATGAATGAAAACAAGTCGAAATGAAATAGGAGTAACCAGCGAACGCTGAACGAACACCGAGCGAGCGAACGCGGAACGAGCACCGAGCGAGCGAGCGCGGAACAAACAAGGAGCGAGCGAGCACCGAGCAAGCGAACGTCGGGCAAACACTGAGCGAGCGAACGCCGAGCGAGCGAGCGAGCACCGAGCAAGCGAACGTCGGGCGAAGACTGAGCGAGCGAACGCCGAGTGAGCAAGCACCGTGCGAGCGAGCGCGGAACGAGCACCGAGCGAGCGAGCGCGGAACGAGCACCGAGCGAGCGAGCGCGGAACAAACAAGGAGCGAGCGAGCACCGAGCAAGCGAACGTCGGGCGAAGACTGAGCGAGCGAACGCCGAGTGAGCAAGCACCGTGCGAGCGAGCGCGGAACGAGCACCGAGCGAGAGAGCACAGAGTAAGGGAACGTCGGGCGAACACTGAGCGAGCAAACGCCGAGTGAGCAAGCACCGTGCGAGCGAACGTTGGGCGAACACTGAGCGAGCGAACGCCGAGTAAGCAAGCACCGAGTGAGCGAACGCGGAACGAGCACCGAGCGAGCGCGGAACAAACAAGGAGCGAGAGAGCACCGAGTATGCGAACGTCGGGCGAACAATGAGCGAGCGAACGCCGAGTGAGCGAGCACCGAGCGAGCGCGCGGCGAACAAACAAGGAGCGAGCGAGCAAGTGCACTAGCCCACCTCCCAAAAAAAAAAAAAAAACATTTTTCTCAAAGTCATAATGACTATAATGTTATATTAAAATGTTAAAATTGATCAAATTGGGACTTCCTAGGCTTCCAGTTTCAGCCGAATATATGCCAATTAAACATGAATGTATTTTAGTACAATGCAAATATATTAAATAACCAAATATGTGTACTACTGGGCATTCACATGTGTTTCATGTAGCGGAAGATATGATGACTAGTTGCCTATAAGTATTGTCATGGTGCAATCAAACTTAATAGGCATGTTATCAATAACCTTTATTGGAAAGTAAACGTACATGAATGAAAACAAGTCGAAATGAAATAGGAGTAACCAGCGAACGCTGAACGAACACCGAGCGAGCGAACGCGGAACGAGCACCGAGCGAGCGAGCGCGGAACAAACAAGGAGCGAGCGAGCACCGAGCAAGCGAACGTCGGGCAAACACTGAGCGAGCGAACGCCGAGCGAGCGAGCGAGCACCGAGCAAGCGAACGTCGGGCGAAGACTGAGCGAGCGAACGCCGAGTGAGCAAGCACCGTGCGAGCGAGCGCGGAACGAGCACCGAGCGAGCGAGCGCGGAACGAGCACCGAGCGAGCGAGCGCGGAACGAGCACCGAGCGAGCGAGCGCGGAACGAGCACCGAGCAAGCGAGCGCGGAACAAACAAGGAGCGAGCGAGCACCGAGCAAGCGAACGTCGGGCGAAGACTGAGCGAGCGAACGCCGAGTGAGCAAGCACCGTGCGAGCGAGCGCGGAACGAGCACCGAGCGAGAGAGCACAGAGTAAGGGAACGTCGGGCGAACACTGAGCGAGCAAACGCCGAGTGAGCAAGCACCGTGCGAGCGAACGTTGGGCGAACACTGAGCGAGCGAACGCCGAGTAAGCAAGCACCGAGTGAGCGAACGCGGAACGAGCACCGAGCGAGCGCGGAACAAACAAGGAGCGAGAGAGCACCGAGTATGCGAACGTCGGGCGAACAATGAGCGAGCGAACGCCGAGTGAGCGAGCACCGAGCGAGCGCGCGGCGAACAAACAAGGAGCGAGCGAGCAAGTGCACTAGCCCACCTCCCAAAAAAAAAAAAAAAAACATTTTTCTCAAAGTCATAATGACTATAATGTTATATTAAAATGTTAAAATTGATCAAATTGGGACTTCCTAGGCTTCCAGTTTCAGCCGAATATATGCCAATTAAACATGAATGTATTTTAGTACAATGCAAATATATTAAATAACCAAATATGTGTACTACTGAGCATTCACATGTGTTTCATGTAGCGGAAGATATGATGACTAGTTGCCTATAAGTATTGTCATGGTGCAATCAAACTTAATAGGCATGTTATCAATAACCTTTATTGGAAAGTAAACGTACATGAATGAAAACAAGTCGAAATGAAATAGGAGTAACCAGCGAACGCTGAACGAACACCGAGCGAGCGAACGCGGAACGAGCACCGAGCGAGCGAGCGCGGAACAAACAAGGAGCGAGCGAGCACCGAGCAAGCGAACGTCGGGCAAACACTGAGCGAGCGAACGCCGAGCGAGCGAGCGAGCACCGAGCAAGCGAACGTCGGGCGAAGACTGAGCGAGCGAACGCCGAGTGAGCAAGCACCGTGCGAGCGAGCGCGGAACGAGCACCGAGCGAGAGAGCACAGAGTAAGGGAACGTCGGGCGAACACTGAGCGAGCAAACGCCGAGTGAGCAAGCACCGTGCGAGCGAACGTTGGGCGAACACTGAGCGAGCGAACGCCGAGTAAGCAAGCACCGAGTGAGCGAACGCGGAACGAGCACCGAGCGAGCGCGGAACAAACAAGGAGCGAGAGAGCACCGAGTATGCGAACGTCGGGCGAACAATGAGCGAGCGAACGCCGAGTGAGCGAGCACCGAGCGAGCGCGCGGCGAACAAACAAGGAGCGAGCGAGCAAGTGCACTAGCCCACCTCCCAAAAAAAAAAAAACATTTTTCTCAAAGTCATAATGACTATAATGTTATATTAAAATGTTAAAATTGATCAAATTGGGAGTTCCTAGGCTTCCAGTTTCAGCCGAATATATGCCAATTAAACATGAATGTATTTTAGTACAATGCAAATATATTAAATAACCAAATATGTGTACTACTGGGCATTCACATGTGTTTCATGTAGCGGAAGATATGATGACTAGTTGCCTATAAGTATTGTCATGGTGCAATCAAACTTAATAGGCATGTTATCAATAACCTTTATTGGAAAGTAAACGTACATGAATGAAAACAAGTCGAAATGAAATAGGAGTAACCAGCGAACGCTGAACGAACACCGAGCGAGCGAGCGCGGAACGAGCACCGAGCGAGTGAGCGCGGAACGAGCACCGAGCGAGCGAGCGCGGAACGAGCACCGAGCGAGCGAGCGCGGAACAAACAAGGAGCGAGCGAGCACCGAGCAAGCGAACGTCGGGCGAAGACTGAGCGAGCGAACGCCGAGTGAGCAAGCACCGTGCGAGCGAGCGCGGAACGAGCACCGAGCGAGAGAGCACAGAGTAAGGGAACGTCGGGCGAACACTGAGCGAGCAAACGCCGAGTGAGCAAGCACCGTGCGAGCGAACGTTGGGCGAACACTGAGCGAGCGAACGCCGAGTAAGCAAGCACCGAGTGAGCGAACGCGGAACGAGCACCGAGCGAGCGCGGAACAAACAAGGAGCGAGAGAGCACCGAGTATGCGAACGTCGGGCGAACAATGAGCGAGCGAACGCCGAGTGAGCGAGCACCGAGCGAGCGCGCGGCGAACAAACAAGGAGCGAGCGAGCAAGTGCACTAGCCCACCTCCCAAAAAAAAAAAAAAACATTTTTCTCAAAGTCATAATGACTATAATGTTATATTAAAATGTTAAAATTGATCAAATTGGGACTTCCTAGGCTTCCAGTTTCAGCCGAATATATGCCAATTAAACATGAATGTATTTTAGTACAATGCAAATATATTAAATAACCAAATATGTGTACTACTGAGCATTCACATGTGTTTCATGTAGCGGAAGATATGATGACTAGTTGCCTATAAGTATTGTCATGGTGCAATCAAACTTAATAGGCATGTTATCAATAACCTTTATTGGAAAGTAAACGTACATGAATGAAAACAAGTCGAAATGAAATAGGAGTAACCAGCGAACGCTGAACGAACACCGAGCGAGCGAGCGCGGAACGAGCACCGAGCGAGCGAGCGCGGAACGAGCAAGGAGCGAGCGAGCACCGAGCAAGCGAACGTCGGGCAAACACTGAGCGAGCGAACGCCGAGCGAGCGAGCGAGCACCGAGCAAGCGAACGTCGGGCGAAGACTGAGCGAGCGAACGCCGAGTGAGCAAGCACCGTGCGAGCGAGCGCGGAACGAGCACCGAGCGAGCGAGCGCGGAACAAACAAGGAGCGAGCGAGCACCGAGCAAGCGAACGTCGGGCGAAGACTGAGCGAGCG
>CM038714.1:911635-945312 GCA_021613375.1 Megaleporinus macrocephalus | reverse complement strand
GAGCGAGCGAACGCCGAGTGAGCAAGCACCGAGCAAGGGATGGCGGAACGAGCGCCGAGCGAGCGCGTGGCGGAACAAACAAAGAACGAGCGAGCGCGAAACAAAGAAGGAGCGAGCGAGCAAGTGCACTAGCCCACCTCCCCCAAAAGAAAACATTTTTTCTCAAAGTCATAATGACTATAATGTTATATTAAAATTTTAAAATTGATCAATTTGGGACTTCCTAGGCTTCCAGTTTCAGCCGAATATATGCCAATTAAACATGAATGTATTTTAGTACAATACAAATATATTAATAACCAAATATGTGTACTACTGAGCATTCACATGTGTTTCATGTAGCGGAAGATATGATGACTAGTTGCCTATAAGTATTGTCATGATGCAATCAAACTTAATAGGCATGTTATCAATAACCTTTATTGGAAAGTAAACGTACATGAATGAAAACAAGTCGAAATGAAATAGGAGTAACCAGCGAACGCTGAACGATCACCGAGCGAGCGTACTTGGAACGAGCACCGAGCTAGCGACCGCGGAAACAAACAAGGAGCGAGAGAGCACCGAGTATGCGAACGTCGGCGAACACTGAGCGAGCAAACGCCGAGTGAGCAAGCACCGTGCGAGCGAACGCGGAACGAGCACGAAACTGCGAACGCGGAACGAACACCGAGCGCCAGAACGTGGAACAAACAAGGAGCGAGCGAGCACCGAGTGAGCGAACGAGCACCGAGCGAGCGTACTTGGAACGAGCACCGAGCTAGCGACCGCGGAACAAACAAGCATCGAGCGAGCACCGAGCAAGCGAACGTCGGGCGAACCTGAGCGAGCGAGCGCCGAGTGAGCAAGCGCCGTGCGAGCGAACGCGGAACGAGCACCGAGCCAGCGCGCAGCGAACAAACAAGGAGCGAGAGAGCACCGAGCAAGCGAACGTCGGGCGAACACTGAGCGAGCGAACGCCGAGCGAGCAAGCACCGTGCGAGCGAACGTTGGGGCGAACACGAAGCGAGCGAACGCCGAGTGAGCAAGCACCGAGCGAGGGGAAGGCGGAACGAGCGCCGAGCGAGCGCGTGGCGAACGAAACAAGGAGCAAGCGAGGCGAAACAATCAAGGAGCGAGCGAGCAAGTGCACTAGCCCACCTCCCAAAAAAAAAACATTTTTCTCAAAGTAATAATGACTATAATGTTATATTAAAATGTTAAAATTGATCAAATTGGGACTTCCTAGGCTTCCAGTTTCAGCCGAATATATGCCAATTAAACATGAATGTATTTTAGTACAATGCAAATATTTTAAATAACCAAATATGTGTACTACTGAGCATTCACATGTGTTTCATGTAGCGGAAGATATGATGACTAGTTGCCTATAAGTATTGTCATGGTGCAATCAAACTTAATAGGCATGTTATCAATAACCTTTATTGGAAAGTAAACGTACATGAATGAAAACAAGTCGAAATGAAATAGGAGTAACCAGCGAACGCTGAACGATCACCGAGCAAGCGAACGCTGAACGATCACCGAGCGAGCGAGCGCGGAACAAACAAGGAGCGAGCGAGCACAGAGTAAGCGAACGTCGGGCGAACACTGAGCGAGCGAGCACCGAGTGAGCGAAGGAGCACCGAGCGAGCGTACTTGGAACGAGCACCGAGCTAGCGACCGCGGAACAAACAAGCAGCGAGCGAGCACCGAGCAAGCGAACGTCGGGCGAACACTGAGCGAGGGAACGCCGAGTGAGCAAGCGCCGTGCGAGCGAACGAGGAACGAGCACCGAGCGAGCGAACGCGGAACAAACAAGGAGCGAAAGAGCACCGAGCAAGCGAACGTCGGGCGAACACTGAGCGAGCGAACAAGCACCGTGCGAGCGAACGTTGGGCGAACACTGAGCGAGCGAACGCCGAGTGAGCAAGCACCGAGCAAGGGATGGCGGAACGAGCGCGTGGCGAACGAACAAGGAGCAAGCGAGGCGAAACAATCAAGGAGCGAGCGAGCAAGTGCACTAGCCCACCTCCCAAAAAAAAAAAAACATTTTTCTCAAAGTCATAATGACTATAATGTTATATTAAAATGTTAAAATTGATCAAATTGGGACTTCCTAGGCTTCCAGTTTCAGCCGAATATATGCCAATTAAACATGAATGTATTTTAGTACAATGCAAATATTCCAAATAACCAAATATGTGTACTACTGAGCATTCACATGTGTTTCATGTAGCGGAAGATATGATGACTAGTTGCCTATAAGTATTGTCATGGTGCAATCAAACTTAATAGGCATGTTATCAATAACCTTTATTGGAAAGTAAACGTACATGAATGAAAACAAGTCGAAATGAAATTGGAGTAACCAGCGAACGCTGACCGAACACGGAGCAAGAGAACGCGGAACGAGCACCGAGCGAGCGAGCGCGGAACAAACAAGGGGCGAGAGAGCACCGAGTATGCGAACGTCGGGCGAACACTGAGCGAGCGAACGCCGAGTGAGCAAGCACCGTGCGAGCGAACGTGGAACGAGCACCGAGCGAGCGCGCGGCGAACAAACAAGGAGCGAGCGAGCAAGTGCACTAGCCCACCTCCCAAAAAAAACATTTTTTCTCAAAGTCATAATGACTATAAAGTTATATTAAAGTGTTAAAGTTGATAAATTTGGGGTTTGCTAGGCTTCCCGTTTTAGCCGCATATTTGCCGATTAAACATGAACGTATTTTAGAATAGTACAATATATTAAATAACTATATATGTGTACTACTGAGCATTCACATGTGTTTCATGTAGCGGAAGATTTGATGACTAGTTGCCTATAAGTATTGTCTTAGTGCAGTCAAACTTCATAGGCATGTTATCAATAACCTTTATTGGAACGTAAACGTACATGAATGAAAACAAGTCGAAATGAAATTGGAGTAACCAGCGAACGCTGACCGAACACGGAGCAAGAGAACGCGGAACAAACAAGGAGCGAGCGAGGCGAAACAATCAAGGAGCGAGCGAGCAAGTGCACTAGCCCACCTCCCCCAAAAGAAAACATTTTTTCTCAAAGTCATAATGACTATAATGTTATATTAAAATTTTAAAATTGATCAATTTGGGATTTACTAAGCTTCCAGTTTCAGCCGCATATATGCCAATTGAACATGAATGTATTTTAGTACAATACAAATATATTAAAGAACCATATACGTGTACTACTGAGCATTAACGTGTGTTTCATGTAGCGGAAGGTATCATGACTAGTTGCCTATACGTATTGTCATGGTGCAGTCAAACTTTATAGTCAATAACCTTTATTGGAAAGTAAACGTGCATGAATGAAAACAAGTCGAAATGAAATAGGAGAAACCAGCGAACGCGGAACAAACACAGAGCGAGCGTACTTGGAACGAGCACCGAGCTAGCGACCGCGGAACAAACAAGGAGCGAGAGAGCACCGAGTATGCGAACGTCGGGGCGAACACTGAGCGAGCAAACGCCGAGTGAGCGAGCACCGAGCGAGCGAACGCGGAACGAGCACCGAGCGAACGCGGAACGAACACCGTGCGCCAGAACGTGGAACAAACAAGGAGCGAGCGAGCACCGAGTGAGCGAACGAGCACCGAGCGAGCGTACTTGGAACGAGCACCGAGCTAGCGACCGCGGAACAAACAAGCAGCGAGCGAGCACCGAGCAAGCGAACGTCGGGCGAACACTGAGCGAGCGAACGCCGAGTGAGCAAGCGCCGTGCGAGCGAACGCGGAACGAGCACCGAGCGAGCGAACGCGGAACAAACAAGGAGCGAGAGAGCACCGAGCAAGCGAACGTCGGGCGAACACTGAGCGAGCGAACGCCGAGCGAGCAAGCACCGTGCGAGCGAACGTTGGGCGAACACGAAGCGAGCGAACGCCGAGTGAGCAAGCACCGAGCGAGGGAAGGCGGAACGAGCGCCGAGCGAGCGCGTGGCGAACGAACAAGGAGCAAGCGAGGCGAAACAATCAAGGAGCGAGCGAGCAAGTGCACTAGCCCACCTCCCAAAAAAAAAACATTTTTCTCAAAGTAATAATGACTATAATGTTATATTAAAATGTTAAAATTGATCAAATTGGGACTTCCTAGGCTTCCAGTTTCAGCCGAATATATGCCAATTAAACATGAATGTATTTTAGTACAATGCAAATATTTTAAATAACCAAATATGTGTACTACTGAGCATTCACATGTGTTTCATGTAGCGGAAGATATGATGACTAGTTGCCTATAAGTATTGTCATGGTGCAATCAAACTTAATAGGCATGTTATCAATAACCTTTATTGGAAAGTAAACGTACATGAATGAAAACAAGTCGAAATGAAATAGGAGTAACCAGCGAACGCTGAACGATCACCGAGCAAGCGAACGCTGAACGATCACCGAGCGAGCGAGCGCGGAACAAACAAGGAGCGAGCGAGCACAGAGTAAGCGAACGTCGGGCGAACACTGAGCGAGCGAGCACCGAGTGAGCGAAGGAGCACCGAGCGAGCGTACTTGGAACGAGCACCGAGCTAGCGACCGCGGAACAAACAAGCAGCGAGCGAGCACCGAGCAAGCGAACGTCGGGCGAACACTGAGCGAGGGAACGCCGAGTGAGCAGGCGCCGTGCGAGCGAACGAGGAACGAGCACCGAGCGAGCGAACGCGGAACAAACAAGGAGCGAAAGAGCACCGAGCAAGCGAACGTCGGGCGAACACTGAGCGAGCGAACAAGCACCGTGCGAGCGAACGTTGGGCGAACACTGAGCGAGCGAAACGCCGAGTGAGCAAGCACCGAGCAAGGGATGGCGGAACGAGCGCGTGGCGAACGAACAAGGAGCAAGCGAGGCGAAACAATCAAGGAGCGAGCGAGCAAGTGCACTAGCCCACCTCCCAAAAAAAAAAAAACATTTTTCTCAAAGTCATAATGACTATAATGTTATATTAAAATGTTAAAATTGATCAAATTGGGACTTCCTAGGCTTCCAGTTTCAGCCGAATATATGCCAATTAAACATGAATGTATTTTAGTACAATGCAAATATTCCAAATAACCAAATATGTGTACTACTGAGCATTCACATGTGTTTCATGTAGCGGAAGATATGATGACTAGTTGCCTATAAGTATTGTCATGGTGCAATCAAACTTAATAGGCATGTTATCAATAACCTTTATTGGAAAGTAAACGTACATGAATGAAAACAAGTCGAAATGAAATTGGAGTAACCAGCGAACGCTGACCGAACACGGAGCAAGCGAACGCGGAACGAGCACCGAGCGAGCGCGGAACAAACAAGGGGCGAGAGAGCACCGAGTATGCGAACGTCGGGCGAACACTGAGCGAGCGAACGCCGAGTGAGCAAGCACCGTGCGAGCGAACGCGGAACGAGCACCGAGCGAGCGCGCGGCGAACAAACAAGGAGCGAGCGAGCAAGTGCACTAGCCCACCTCCCAAAAAAAAACATTTTTTCTCAAAGTCATAATGACTATAAAGTTATATTAAAATGTTAAAGTTGATAAATTTGGGGTTTGCTAGGCTTCCCGTTTTAGCCGCATATTTGCCGATTAAACATGAACGTATTTTAGAATAGTACAATATATTAAATAACTATATATGTGTACTACTGAGCATTCACATGTGTTTCATGTAGCGGAAGATTTGATGACTAGTTGCCTATAAGTATTGTCTTAGTGCAGTCAAACTTCATAGGCATGTTATCAATAACCTTTATTGGAACGTAAACGTACATGAATGAAAACAAGTCGAAATGAAATTGGAGTAACCAGCGAACGCTGACCGAACACGGAGCAAGAGAACGCGGAACAAACAAGGAGCGAGCGAGGCGAAACAATCAAGGAGCGAGCGAGCAAGTGCACTAGCCCACCTCCCCCAAAAGAAAACATTTTTTCTCAAAGTCATAATGACTATAATGTTATATTAAAATTTTAAAATTGATCAATTTGGGACTTCCTAGGCTTCCAGTTTCAGCCGAATATATGCCAATTAAACATGAATGTATTTTAGTACAATACAAATATATTAAATAACCAAATATGTGTACTACTGAGCATTCACGTGTGTTTCATCTAGCGGAAGATATGATGACTAGTTGCCTATAAGTATTGTCATGATGCAATCAAACTTAATAGGCATGTTATCAATAACCTTTATTGGAAAGTAAACGTACATGAATGAAAACAAGTCGAAATGAAATAGGAGTAACCAGCGAACGCTGAACGAACACGGAACGAGCGAACGAGGAACGAGCACCGAGAGAGCGAGCGCGGAACAAACAAGGAGCGAGCGAGCACCGAGTGAGCGAACGAGCACCGAGCGAGCGTACTTGGAACGAGCACCGAGCTAGCGACCGCGGAACAAACAAGGAGCGAGAGAGCACCGAGTATGCGAACGTCGGGCGAACACTGAGCGAGCAAACGCCGAGTGAGCGAGCACCGAGTGAGCGAACGTGGAACGAGCACCGAAGTGAGCAAACGCGGAACGAGCACCGAGCGAGCGAGCGCTGAACGAACACGGAGCGAGCGAGCACCGAGTGAGCGAACGAGCACCGAGCGAGCGTACTTGGAACGAGCACCGAGCTAGCGACCGCGGAACAAACAAGCAGCGAGCGAGCACCGAGCAAGCGAACGTCGGGCGAACACTGAGCGAGCGAACGCCGAGTGAGCAAGCGCCGTGCGAGCGAACGAGGAACGAGCACCGAGCGAGCGAGCGCGGAACAAACAAGGAGCGAGCGAGCACCGAGTGAGCGAACGAGCACCGAGCGAGCGTACTTGGAACGAGCACCGAGCTAGCGACCGCGGAACAAACAAGGAGCGAGAGAGCACCGAGTATGCGAACGTCGGGCGAACACTGAGCGAGCGAACGCCGAGTGAGCAAGCACCGTGCGAGCGAACGCGGAACGAGCACCGAGCGAGCGAACGCGGAACGAACACCGTGCGCCAGAACGTGGAACAAACAAGGAGCGAGCGAGCACCGAGTGAGCGAACGAGCACCGAGCGAGCGTACTTGGAACGAGCACCGAGCTAGCGACCGCGGAACAAACAAGCAGCGAGCGAGCACCGAGCAAGCGAACGTCGGGCGAACACTGAGCGAGCGAACGCGGAACGAGCACCGAGCGAGCGAACGCCGAGTGAGCAAGCACCGAGCAAGGGATGGTGGAACGAGCGCGTGGCGAACGAACAAGGAGCAAGCGAGGCGAAACAATCAAGGAGCGAGCGAGCAAGTGCACTAGCCCACCTCCCAAAAAAAAAAACATTTTTCTCAAAGTCATAATGACTATAATGTTATATTAAAATGTTAAAATTGATCAAATTGGGACTTCCTAGGCTTCCAGTTTCAGCCGAATATATGCCAATTAAACATGAATGTATTTAGTACAATGCAAATATATTAAATAACCAAATATGTGTACTACTGAGCATTCACATGTGTTTCATGTAGCGGAAGATATGATGACTAGTTGCCTATAAGTATTGTCATGGTGCAATCAAACTTAATAGGCATGTTATCAATAACCTTTATTGGAAAGTAAACGTACATGAATGAAAACAAGTCGAAATGAAATTGGAGTAACCAGCGAACGCTGACCGAACACGGAGCAAGAGAACGCGGAACAAACAAGGAGCGAGCGAGGCGAAACAATCAAGGAGCGAGCGAGCAAGTGCACTAGCCCACCTCCCCGAAAAGAAAACATTTTTTCTCAAAGTCATAATGACTATAATGTTATATTAAAATTTTAAAATTGATCAATTTGGGACTTCCTAGGCTTCCAGTTTCAGCCGAATATATGCCAATTAAACATGAATGTATTTTAGTACAATACAAATGTATTAAATAACCAAATATGTGTACTACTGAGCATTCACATGTGTTTCATGTAGCGGAAGATATGATGACTAGTTGCCTATAAGTATTGTCATGATGCAATCAAACTTAATAGGCATGTTATCAATAACCTTTATTGGAAAGTAAACGTACATGAATGAAAACAAGTCGAAATGAAATAGGAGTAACCAGCGAACGCTGAACGAACACGGAACGAGCGAACGAGGAACAAACAATGAGCGAGCGAGCACCGAGTGAGCGAACGAGCACCGAGCTAGCGACCGCGGAACAAACAAGGAGCGAGAGAGCACCGAGTATGCGAACGTCGGGCGAACACTGAGCGAGCAAACGCCGAGTGAGCAAGCACCGTGCGAGCGAACGCGGAACGAGCACGAAGCGAGCGAGCGTGGAACAAACAAGGAGCGAGAGAGCACCGAGCAAGCGAACGTCGGGCGAACACTGAGCGAGCGAACGCCGAGCGAGCAAGCACCGTGCGAGCGAACGTTGGGCGAACACTGAGCGAGCGAACGCCGAGTGAGCAAGCACCGAGCAAGGGATGGCGGAACGAGCGCCGAGCGAGCGCGTGGCGAACGAACAAGGAGCAAGCGAGGCGAAACAATCAAGGAGCGAGCGAGCAAGTGCACTAGCCCACCTCCCAAAAAAAAAACATTTTTCTCAAAGTAATAATGACTATAATGTTATATTAAAATGTTAAAATTGATCAAATTGGGACTTCCTAGGCTTCCAGTTTCAGCCGAATATATGCCAATTAAACATGAATGTATTTTAATACAATGCAAATACATTAAATAACCAAATATGTGTACTACTGAGCATTCACATGTGTTTCATGTAGCGGAAGATATGATGACTAGTTGCCTATAAGTATTGTCATGGTGCAATCAAACTTAATAGGCATGTTATCAATAACCTTTATTGGAAAGTAAACGTACATGAATGAAAACAAGTCGAAAAGAAATAGGAGTAACCAGCGAACGCTGAACGATCACCGAGCAAGCGAACGCTGAACGATCACCGAGCGAGCAAGCGCGGAACAAACAAGGAGCGAGCGAGAACAGAGTAAGCGAACGTCGGGCGAACACTGAGCGAGCGAGCACCGAGTGAGCGAAGGAGCACCGAGCGAGCGTACTTGGAACGAGCACCGAGCTAGCGACCGCGGAACAAACAAGCAGCGAGCGAGCACCAAGCAAGCGAACGTCGGGCGAACACTGAGCGAGGAAACGCCGAGTGAGCAAGCGCCGTGCGAGCGAACGCGGAACGAGCACCGAGCGAGCGAACGCGGAACAAACAAGGAGCGAGAGAGCACCGAGCAAGCGAACGTCGGGCGAACACTGAGCGAGCGAACGCCGAGCGAGCAAGCACCGTGCGAGCGAACGTTGGGCGAACACTGAGCGAGCGAACGCCGAGTGAGCAAGCACCGAGCGAGGGAAGGCGGAACGAGCGCCGAGCGAGCGCCGAGCGAGCGCCGAGCGAGCGCGTGGCGAACGAACAAGGAGCAAGCGAGGCGAAACAATCAAGGAGCGAGCGAGCAAGTGCACTAGCCCACCTCCCAAAAAAAAAACATTTTTCTCAAAGTAATAATGACTATAATGTTATATTAAAATGTTAAAATTGATCAAATTGGGACTTCCTAGGCTTCCAGTTTCAGCCGAATATATGCCAATTAAACATGAATGTATTTTAGTACAATGCAAATATATTAAATAACCAAATATGTGTACTACTGAGCATTCACATGTGTTTCATGTAGCGAAAGATATAATGAATAGTTGCCTATAAGTATTGTCATGATGCAATCAAACTTAATAGGCATGTTATCAATAACCTTTATTGGAAAGTAAACGTACATGAATGAAAACAAGTCGAAATGAAATAGGAGTAACCAGCGAACGCTGAACGAACACGGAACGAGCGAACGAGGAACGAGCACCGAGCGAGCGAGCGCGGAACAAACAAGGGGCGAGAGATCACCGAGTATGCGAACGTCGGGCGAACACTGAGCGAGCGAACGCCGAGTGAGCAAGCACCGTGCGAGCGAACGCGGAACGAGCACCGAGCCAGCGCGCAGCGAACAAACAAGGAGCGAGCGAGCAAGTGCACTAGCCCACCTCCCAAAAAAAAAACATTTTTTCTCAAAGTCATAATGACTATAAAGTTATATTAAAATGTTAAAGTTGATAAATTTGGGGTTTGCTAGGCTTCCCGTTTTAGCCGCATATTTGCCGATTAAATATGAACGTATTTTAGAACAGTACAAATATATTAAATAACTATATATGTGTACTACTGAGCATTCACATGTGTTTCATGTAGCGGAAGATTTGATGACTAGTTGCCTATAAGTATTGTCTTAGTGCAGTCAAACTTCATAGGCATGTTATCAATAACCTTTATTGGAACGTAAACGTACATGAATGAAAACAAGTCGAAATGAAATTGGAGTAACCAGCGAACGCTGACCGAACACGGAGCAAGAGAACGCGGAACAAACAAGGAGCGAGCGAGGCAAAACAATCAAGGAGCGAGCGAGCAAGTGCACTAGCCCACCTCCCGCCAAAAAAAACATTTTTTCTCAAAGTCATAATGACTATAATGTTATATTAAAATTTTTAAATTGATCAATTTGGGACTTCCTAGGCTTCCAGTTTCAGCCGAATATATGCCAATTAAACATGAATGTATTTTAGTACAATACAAATATATTAAATAACCAAATATGTGTACTACTGAGCATTAACATGTGTTTCATGTAGCGAAAGATATAATGAATAGTTGCCTATAAGTATTGTCATGATGCAATCAAACTTAATAGGCATGTTATCAATAACCTTTATTGGAAAGTAAACGTACACGAATGAAAACAAGTCGAAATGAAATAGGAGTAACCAGCGAACGCTGAACGAACACGGAACGAGCGAACGAGGAACGAGCACCGAGCGAGCGAGCGCGGAACAAACAAGGGGCGAGAGATCACCGAGTATGCGAACGTCGGGCGAACACTGAGCGAGCGAACGCCGAGTGAGCAAGCACCGTGCGAGCGAACGCGGAACGAGCACCGAGCCAGCGCGCAGCGAACAAACAAGGAGCGAGCGAGCAAGTGCACTAGCCCACCTCCCAAAAAAAAACATTTTTTCTCAAAGTCATAATGACTATAAAGTTATATTAAAATGTTAAAGTTGATAAATTTGGGGTTTGCTAGGCTTCCCGTTTTAGCCGCATATTTGCCGATTAAATATGAACGTATTTTAGAACAGTACAAATATATTAAATAACTATATATGTGTACTACTGAGCATTCACATGTGTTTCATGTAGCGGAAGATTTGATGACTAGTTGCCTATAAGTATTGTCTTAGTGCAGTCAAACTTCATAGGCATGTTATCAATAACCTTTATTGGAACGTAAACGTACATGAATGAAAACAAGTCGAAATGAAATTGGAGTAACCAGCGAACGCTGACCGAACACGGAGCAAGAGAACGCGGAACAAACAAGGAGCGAGCGAGGCAAAACAATCAAGGAGCGAGCGAGCAAGTGCACTAGCCCACCTCCCGCCAAAAAAAACATTTTTTCTCAAAGTCATAATGACTATAATGTTATATTAAAATGTTAAAATTGATCAAATTGGGACTTCCTAGGCTTCCAGTTTCAGCCGAATATATGCCAATTAAACATGAATGTATTTTAGTACAATGCAAATATATTAAATAACCAAATATGTGTACTACTGAGCATTAACATGTGTTTCATGTAGCGAAAGATATAATGAATAGTTGCCTATAAGTATTGTCATGATGCAATCAAACTTAATAGGCATGTTATCAATAACCTTTATTGGAAAGTAAACGTACATGAATGAAAACAAGTCGAAATGAAATAGGAGTAACCAGCGAACGCTGAACGAACACGGAACGAGCGAACGAGGAACGAGCACCGAGCGAGCGAGCGCGGAACAAACAAGGAGCGAGCGAGCACCGAGTGAGCGAACGAGCACCGAGCGAGCGTACTTGGAACGAGCACCGAGCTAGCGACCGCGGAACAAACAAGCAGCGAGCGAGCACCGAGCAAGCGAACGTTGGGCGAACACTGAGCGAGCGAACGCCGAGTGAGCAAGCACCGAGCGAGGGAAGGCGGAACGAGCGCCGAGCGAGCGCGTGGCGAACGAACAAGGAGCAAGCGAGGCGAAACAATCAAGGAGCGAGCGAGCAAGTGCACTAGCCCACCTCCCAAAAAAAAAACATTTTTCTCAAAGTCATAATGACTATAATGTTATATTAAAATTTTAAAATTGATCAAATTGGGACTTCCTAGGCTTCCAGTTTCAGCCGAATATATGCCAATTAAACATGAATGTATTTTAGTACAATACAAATATATTAAATAACCAAATATGTGTACTACTGAGCATTCACATGTTTCATGTAGCGGAAGATATGATGACTAGTTGCCTATAAGTATTGTCATGGTGCAATCAAACTTAATAGGCATGTTATCAATAACCTTTATTGGAAAGTAAACGTACATGAATGAAAACAAGTCGAAATGAAATAGGAGTAACCAGCGAACGCTGAACGAACACCGAGCAAGCGAACGCGGAACGAGCACCGAGCGAGCGAGCGAGCGAGCGCGGAACAAACAAGGAGCGAGCGAGCACAGAGTAAGCGAACGTCGGGCGAACACTGAGCGAGCGAGCACCGAGTGAGCGAAGGAGCACCGAGCGAGCGTACTTGGAACGAGCACCGAGCTAGCGACCGCGGAACAAACAAGCAGCGAGCGAGCACCGAGCAAGCGAACGTCGGGCGAACACTAAGCGAGGGAACGCCGAGTGAGCAAGCGCCGTGCGAGCGAACGCGGAACGAGCACCGAGCGAGCGAACGCGGAACAAACAAGGAGCGAGAGAGCACCGAGCAAGCGAACGTCGGGCGAACACTGAGCGAGCGAACGCCGAGCGAGCAAGCACCGTGCGAGCGAACGTTGGGCGAACACTGAGCGAGCGAACGCCGAGTGAGCAAGCACCGAGCAAGGGATGGCGGAACGAGCGCCGAGCGAGCGCATGGCGAACGAACAAGGAGCAAGCGAGGCGAAACAATCAAGGAGCGAGCGAGCAAGTGCACTAGCCCACCTCCCCCCAAAAAAAACATTTTTTCTCAGTCATAATGACTATAATGTTATATTACAATTTTAAAATTGATCAATTTGGGACTTCCTAGGCTTCCAGTTTCAGCCGAATATATGCCAATTAAACATGAATGTATTTTAGTACAATACAAATATATTAAATAACCAAATATGTGTACTACTGAGCATTCACATGTCTTTCATGTAGCGGAAGATATGATGACTAGTTGCCTATAAGTATTGTCATGATGCAATCAAACTTAATAGGCATGTTATCAATAACCTTTATTGGAAAGTAAACGTACATGAATGAAAACAAGTCGAAATGAAATAGGAGTAACCAGCGAACGCTGAACGAACACCGAGCGAGCGAACGCGGAACGAGCACCGAGCGAGCGACCGCGGAACAAACAAGGAGCGAGCGAGCACAGAGTAAGCGAACGTCGGGCGAACGCCGAGTGAGCAAGCACCGAGTGAGCGAACGCGGAACGAGCACCGAGCGAGCGCGGAACAAACAAGGGGCGAGAGAGCACCGAGTATGCGAACGTCGGGCGAACACTGAGCGAGCGAACAACGAGCGAGCGAGCACCAAGCAAGCGAACGTTGGGCGAACACTGAGCGAGCGAACGCCGAGTGAGCAAGCACCGAGCGAGGGAAGGCGGAACGAGCGCCGAGCGAGCGCGTGGCGAACAAACAAGGAGCAAGCGAGGCGAAGCAATCAAGGAGCGAGCGAGCAAGTGCACTAGCCCACCTCCCCAAAAAAAAAAAAAAACATTTTTTCTCAAAGTCATAATGACTATAATGTTATATTAAAATGTTAAAGTTGATCAATTATGGACTTCCTGGGCTTCCCGTTTCCGCCGAATATATAACAATTAAACATGAATGTATTTTAGAACAGTACAAATATATTAAATAACCAAATATGTGTACTACTGAGCATTCACATGTGTTTCATGTAGCGGAAGATTTGATGATTAGTTGCCTATAAGTATTGTCTTAGTGCAGTCAAACTTCATAGGCATGTTATCAATAACCTTTATTGGAACGTAAACGTACATGAATGAAAACAAGTCGAAATGAAATTGGAGTAACCAGCGAACGCTGACCGAACACGGAGCAAGAGAACGCGGAACAAACAAGGAGCGAGCGAGGCGAAACAATCAAGGAGCGAGCGAGCAAGTGCACTAGCCCACCTCCCCCCAAAAAAATATTTTTTCTCAAAGTCATAATGACTATAATGTTATATTAAAATGTTAAAATTGATCAAATTGGGACTTCCTAGGCTTCCAGTTTCAGCCGAATATATGCCAATTAAACATGAATGTATTTTAGTACAATGCAAATATATTAAATAACCAAATATGTGTACTACTGAGCATTCACATGTGTTTCATGTAGCGGAAGATATGATGACTAGTTGCCTATAAGTATTGTCATGATGCAATCAAACTTAATAGGCATGTTATCAATAACCTTTATTGGAAAGTAAACGTACATGAATGAAAACAAGTCGAAATGAAATAGGAGTAACCAGCGAACGCTGAACGAACACCGAGCAAGCGAACGCGTAACGAGCACCGAGCGAGCGAGCGAGCGCGGAACAAACAAGGAGCGAGCGAGCACAGAGTAAGCGAACGTCGGGCGAACACTGAGCGAGCGAGCACCGAGTGAGCGAAGGAGCACCGAGCGAGCGTACTTGGAACGAGCACCGAGCTAGCGACCGCGGAACAAACAAGCAGCGAGCGAGCACCGAGCAAGCGAACGTCGGGCGAACACTGAGCGAGCGAACGCCGAGCGAGTAAGCACCGTGCGAGCGAACGTTGGGCGAACACTGAGCGAGCGAACGCCGAGTGAGCAAGCACCGAGCAAGGGATGTCGGAACGAGCGCCGAGCGAGCGCGTGGCGAACGAACAAGGAGCAAGCGAGGCGAAACAATCAAGGAGCGAGCGAGCAAGTGCACTAGCCCACCTCCCAAAAAAAAAAAAAACATTTTTCTCAAAGTCATAATGACTATAATGTTATATTAAAATGTTAAAATTGATCAAATTGGGACTTCCTAGGCTTCCAGTTTCAGCCGAATATATGCCAATTAAACATGAATGTATTTTAGTACAATACAAATATATTAAATAACCAAATATGTGTACTACTGAGCATTCACATGTGTTTCATGTAGCGGAAGATATGATGACTAGTTGCCTATAAGTATTGTCATGATGCAATCAAACTTAATAGGCATGTTATCAATAACCTTTATTGGAAAGTAAACGTACATGAATGAAAACAAGTCGAAATGAAATAGGAGTAACCAGCGAACGCTGAACGAACACGGAACGAGCGAACGAGGAACGAGCACCGAGCGAGCGAGCGCGGAACAAACAAGGAGCGAGCGAGCACCGAGTGAGCGAACGAGCACCGAGCGAGCGTACTTGGAACGAGCACCGAGCTAGCGACCGCGGAACAAACAAGGAGCGAGAGAGCACCGAGTATGCGAACGTCGGGCGAACACTGAGCGAGCAAACGCCGAGTGAGCAAGCACCGAGCGAGCGAACGCGGAACGAGCACCGAGCGAACGCGGAACGAACACCGTGCGCCAGAACGTGGAACAAACAAGGAGCGAGCGAGCACCGAGTGAGCGAACGAGCACCGAGCGAGCGTACTTGGAACGAGCACCGAGCTAGCGACCGCGGAACAAACAAGCAGCGAGCGAGCACCGAGCAAGCGAACGTCGGGCGAACACTGAGCGAGCGAACGCCGAGTGAGCAAGCACCGAGCAAGGGAAGGCGGAACGAGCGCCGAGCGAGCGCGTGGCGAACGAACAAGGAGCAAGCGAGGCGAAACAATCAAGGAGCGAGCGAGCAAGTGCACTAGCCCACCTCCCAAAAAAAAAAACATTTTTCTCAAAGTCATAATGACTATAATGTTATATTAAAATTTTAAAATTGATCAAATTGGGACTTCCTAGGCTTCCAGTTTCAGCCGAATATATGCCAATTAAACATGAATGTATTTTAGTACAATACAAATATATTAAATAACCAAATATGTGTACTACTGAGCATTCACATGTTTCATGTAGCGGAAGATATGATGACTAGTTGCCTATAAGTATTGTCATGGTGCAATCAAACTTAATAGGCATGTTATCAATAACCTTTATTGGAAAGTAAACGTACATGAATGAAAACAAGTCGAAATGAAATAGAACACCGAGCGAGCGAGCGCAGTACAAACAAGGAGCGAGCGAGCACAGAGTAAGCGAACGTCGGGCGAACGCCGAGTGAGCAAGCACCGAGTGAGCGAACGCGGAACGAGCACCGAGCGAGCGCGGAACAAACAAGGGGCGAGAGAGCACCGAGTATGCGAACGTCGGGCGAACACTGAGCGAGCGAACAACGAGCGAGCGAGCACCAAGCAAGCGAACGTTGGGCGAACACTGAGCGAGCGAACGCCGAGTGAGCAAGCACCGAGCGAGGGAAGGCGGAACGAGCGCCGAGCGAGCGCGTGGCGAACAAACAAGGAGCAAGCGAGGCGAAGCAATCAAGGAGCGAGCGAGCAAGTGCACTAGCCCACCTCCCCAAAAAAAAAAAAAACATTTTTTCTCAAAGTCATAATGACTATAATGTTATATTAAAATGTTAAAGTTGATCAATTATGGACTTCCTAGGCTTCCCGTTTCCGCCGAATATATAACAATTAAACATGAATGTATTTTAGAACAGTACAAATATATTAAATAACCAAATATGTGTACTACTGAGCATTCACATGTGTTTCATGTAGCGGAAGATTTGATGATTAGTTGCCTATAAGTATTGTCTTAGTGCAGTCAAACTTCATAGGCATGTTATCAATAACCTTTATTGGAACGTAAACGTACATGAATGAAAACAAGTCGAAATGAAATTGGAGTAACCAGCGAACGCTGACCGAACACGGAGCAAGAGAACGCGGAACAAACAAGGAGCGAGCGAGGCGAAACAATCAAGGAGCGAGCGAGCAAGTGCACTAGCCCACCTCCCCCCAAAAAAATATTTTTTCTCAAAGTCATAATGACTATAATGTTATATTAAAATGTTAAAATTGATCAAATTGGGACTTCCTAGGCTTCCAGTTTCAGCCGAATATATGCCAATTAAACATGAATGTATTTTAGTACAATGCAAATATATTAAATAACCAAATATGTGTACTACTGAGCATTCACATGTGTTTCATGTAGCGGAAGATATGATGACTAGTTGCCTATAAGTATTGTCATGGTGCAATCAAACTTAATAGGCATGTTATCAATAACCTTTATTGGAAAGTAAACGTACATGAATGAAAACAAGTCGAAATGAAATAGGAGTAACCAGCGAACGCTGAACGAACACCGAGCAAGCGAACGCGTAACGAGCACCGAGCGAGCGAGCGAGCGCGGAACAAACAAGGAGCGAGCGAGCACAGAGTAAGCGAACGTCGGGCGAACACTGAGCGAGCGAGCACCGAGTGAGCGAAGGAGCACCGAGCGAGCGTACTTGGAACGAGCACCGAGCTAGCGACCGCGGAACAAACAAGCAGCGAGCGAGCACCGAGCAAGCGAACGTCGGGCGAACACTGAGCGAGCGAACGCCGAGCGAGCAAGCACCGTGCGAGCGAACGTTGGGCGAACACTGAGCGAGCGAACGCCGAGTGAGCAAGCACCGAGCGAGGGAAGGCGGAACGAGCGCCGAGCGAGCGCGTGGCGAACAAACAAGGAGCAAGCGAGGCGAAGCAATCAAGGAGCGAGCGAGCAAGTGCACTAGCCCACCTCCCCAAAAAAAAAAAAAACATTTTTTCTCAAAGTCATAATGACTATAATGTTATATTAAAATGTTAAAGTTGATCAATTATGGACTTCATAGGCTTCCCGTTTCCGCCGAATATATAACAATTAAACATGAATGTATTTTAGAACAGTACAAATATATTAAATAACCAAATATGTGTACTACTGAGCATTCACATGTGTTTCATGTAGCGGAAGATTTGATGATTAGTTGCCTATAAGTATTGTCTTAGTGCAGTCAAACTTCATAGGCATGTTATCAATAACCTTTATTGGAACGTAAACGTACATGAATGAAAACAAGTCGAAATGAAATTGGAGTAACCAGCGAACGCTGACCGAACACGGAGCAAGAGAACGCGGAACAAACAAGGAGCGAGCGAGGCGAAACAATCAAGGAGCGAGCGAGCAAGTGCACTAGCCCACCTCCCCCCAAAAAAATATTTTTTCTCAAAGTCATAATGACTATAATGTTATATTAAAATGTTAAAATTGATCAAATTGGGACTTCCTAGGCTTCCAGTTTCAGCCGAATATATGCCAATTAAACATGAATGTATTTTAGTACAATGCAAATATATTAAATAACCAAATATGTGTACTACTGAGCATTCACATGTGTTTCATGTAGCGGAAGATATGATGACTAGTTGCCTATAAGTATTGTCATGGTGCAATCAAACTTAATAGGCATGTTATCAATAACCTTTATTGGAAAGTAAACGTACATGAATGAAAACAAGTCGAAATGAAATAGGAGTAACCAGCGAACGCTGAACGAACACCGAGCAAGCGAACGCGTAACGAGCACCGAGCGAGCGAGCGAGCGCGGAACAAACAAGGAGCGAGCGAGCACAGAGTAAGCGAACGTCGGGCGAACACTGAGCGAGCGAGCACCGAGTGAGCGAAGGAGCACCGAGCGAGCGTACTTGGAACGAGCACCGAGCTAGCGACCGCGGAACAAACAAGCAGCGAGCGAGCACCGAGCAAGCGAACGTCGGGCGAACACTTAGCGAGCGAAAGCCAAGCGAGCAAGCACCGTGCGAGCGAACGTTGGGCGAAAACTGAGCGAGCGAACGCCGAGTGAGCAAGCACCGAGCAAGGGATGGCGGAACGAGCACCGAGCGAGCGCGTGGCGAACGAACAAGGAGCAAGCGAGGCGAAACAATCAAGGAGCGAGCGAGCAAGTGCACTAGCCCACCTCCCAAAAAAAAAAAAAACATTTTTCTCAAAGTCATAATGACTATAATGTTATATTAAAATGTTAAAATTGATCAAATTGGGACTTCCTAGGCTTCCAGTTTCAGCCGAATATATGCCAATTAAACATGAATGTATTTTAGTACAATACAAATATATTAAATAACCAAATATGTGTACTACTGAGCATTCACATGTGTTTCATGTAGCGGAAGATATGATGACTAGTTGCCTATAAGTATTGTCATGATGCAATCAAACTTAATAGGCATGTTATCAATAACCTTTATTGGAAAGTAAACGTACATGAAAGAAAACAAGTCGAAATGAAATAGGAGTAACCAGCGAACACGGAACGAGCGAACGAGGAACGAGCACCGAGCGAGCGAGCGCGGAACAAACAAGGAGCGAGCGAGCACCGAGTGAGCGAACGAGCACCGAGCGAGCGTACTTGGAACGAGCACCGAGCTAGCGACCCGCGGAACAAACAAGGAGCGAGAGAGCACCGAGTATGCGAACGTCGGGCGAACACTGAGCGAGCAAACGCCGAGTGAACGAGCACCGAGCGAGCGAACGCGGAACGAGCACCGAGCGAACGCGGAACGAACACCGTGCGCCAGAACGTGGAACAAACAAGGAGCGAGCGAGCACCGAGTGAGCGAACGAGCACCGAGCGAGCGTACTTGGAACGAGCACCGAGCTAGCGACCGCGGAACAAACAAGCAGCGAGCGAGCACCGAGCAAGCGAACGTCGGGCGAACACTGAGCGAGCGAACGCCGAGTGAGCAAGCGCCGTGCGAGCGAACGCGGAACGAGCACCGAGCGAGCGAACGCGGAACAAACAAGGAGCGAGAGAGCACCGAGCAAGCGAACGTCGGGCGAACACTGAGCGAGCGAACGCCGAGCGAGCAAGCACCGTGCGAGCGAACGTTGGGCGAACACGAAGCGAGCGAACGCCGAGTGAGCAAGCACCGAGCGAGGAAAGGCGGAACGAGCGCCGAGCGAGCGCGTGGCGAACGAACAAGGAGCAAGCGAGGCGAAACAATCAAGGAGCGAGCGAGCAAGTGCACTAGCCCACCTCCCAAAAAAAAAACATTTTTCTCAAAGTAATAATGACTATAATGTTATATTAAAATGTTAAAATTGATCAAATTGGGACTTCCTAGGCTTCCAGTTTCAGCCGAATATATACCATTTAAACATGAATGTATTTTAGTACAATGCAAATATATTAAATAACCAAATATGTGTACTACTGAGCATTCACATGTGTTTCATGTAGCGGAAGATATGATGACTAGTTGCCTATAAGTATTGTCATGGTGCAATCAAACTTAATAGGCATGTTATCAATAACCTTTATTGGAAAGTAAACGTACATGAATGAAAACAAGTCGAAATGAAATAGGAGTAACCAGCGAACGCTGAACGATCACCGAGCGAGCGTACTTGGAACGAGCACCGAGCTAGCGACCGCGGAACAAACAAGGAGCGAGAGAGCACCGAGTATGCGAACGTCGGGCGAACACTGAGCGAGCAAACGCCGAGTGAGCAAGCACCGAGCGAGCGAACGCGGAACGAGCACCGAGCGAACGCGGAACGAACACCGTGCGCCAGAACGTGGAACAAACAAGGAGCGAGCGAGCACCGAGTGAGCGAACGAGCACCGAGCGAGCGTACTTGGAACGAGCACCGAGCTAGCGACCGCGGAACAAACAAGCAGCGAGCGAGCACCGAGCAAGCGAACGTCGGGCGAACACTGAGCGAGCGAACGCCGAGTGAGCAAGCGCCGTGCGAGCGAACGCGGAACGAGCACCGAGCGAGCGAACGCGGAACAAACAAGGAGCGAGAGAGCACCGAGCAAGCGAACGTCGGGCGAACACTGAGCGAGCGAACGCCGAGCGAGCAAGCACCGTGCGAGCGAACGTTGGGCGAACACGAAGCGAGCGAACGCCGAGTGAGCAAGCACCGAGCGAGGAAAGGCGGAACGAGCGCCGAGCGAGCGCGTGGCGAACGAACAAGGAGCAAGCGAGGCGAAACAATCAAGGAGCGAGCGAGCAAGTGCACTAGCCCACCTCCCAAAAAAAAAACATTTTTCTCAAAGTAATAATGACTATAATGTTATATTAAAATGTTAAAATTGATCAAATTGGGACTTCCTAGGCTTCCAGTTTCAGCCGAATATATGCCAATTAAACATGAATGTATTTTAGTACAATGCAAATATTTTAAATAACCAAATATGTGTACTACTGAGCATTCACATGTGTTTCATGTAGCGGAAGATATGATGACTAGTTGCCTATAAGTATTGTCATGGTGCAATCAAACTTAATAGGCATGTTATCAATAACCTTTATTGGAAAGTAAACGTACATGAATGAAAACAAGTCGAAATGAAATAGGAGTAACCAGCGAACGCTGAACGGTCACCGAGCAAGCGAACGCTGAACGATCACCGAGCGAGCGAGCGCGGAACAAACAAGGAGCGAGCGAGCACAGAGTAAGCGAACGTCGGGCGAACACTGAGCGAGCGAGCACCGAGTGAGCGAAGGAGCACCGAGCGAGCGTACTTGGAACGAGCACCGAGCTAGCGACCGCGGAACAAACAAGCAGCGAGCGAGCACCGAGCAAGCGAACGTCGGGCGAACACTGAGCGAGGGAACGCCGAGTGAGCAAGCGCCGTGCGAGCGAACGAGGAACGAGCACCGAGCGAGCGAACGCGGAACAAACAAGGAGCGAAAGAGCACCGAGCAAGCGAACGTCGGGCGAACACTGAGCGAGCGAACAAGCACCGTGCGAGCGAACGTTGGGCGAACACTGAGCGAGCGAACGCCGAGTGAGCAAGCACCGAGCAAGGGATGGCGGAACGAGCGCGTGGCGAACGAACAAGGAGCAAGCGAGGCGAAACAATCAAGGAGCGAGCGAGCAAGTGCACTAGCCCACCTCCCAAAAAAAAAAAACATTTTTCTCAAAGTCATAATGACTATAATGTTATATTAAAATGTTAAAATTGATCAAATTGGGACTTCCTAGGCTTCCAGTTTCAGCCGAATATATGCCAATTAAACATGAATGTATTTTAGTACAATGCAAATATTCCAAATAACCAAATATGTGTACTACTGAGCATTCACATGTGTTTCATGTAGCGGAAGATATGATGACTAGTTGCCTATAAGTATTGTCATGGTGCAATCAAACTTAATAGGCATGTTATCAATAACCTTTATTGGAAAGTAAACGTACATGAATGAAAACAAGTCGAAATGAAATTGGAGTAACCAGCGAACGCTGACCGAACACGGAGCAAGAGAACGCGGAACGAGCACCGAGCGAGCGAGCGCGGAACAAACAAGGGGCGAGAGAGCACCGAGTATGCGAACGTCGGGCGAACACTGAGCGAGCGAACGCCGAGTGAGCAAGCACCGTGCGAGCGAACGTGGAACGAGCACCGAGCGAGCGCGCGGCGAACAAACAAGGAGCGAGCGAGCAAGTGCACTAGCCCACCTCCCAAAAAAAACATTTTTTCTCAAAGTCATAATGACTATAAAGTTATATTAAAGTGTTAAAGTTGATAAATTTGGGGTTTGCTAGGCTTCCCGTTTTAGCCGCATATTTGCCGATTAAACATGAACGTATTTTAGAATAGTACAATATATTAAATAACTATATATGTGTACTACTGAGCATTCACATGTGTTTCATGTAGCGGAAGATTTGATGACTAGTTGCCTATAAGTATTGTCTTAGTGCAGTCAAACTTCATAGGCATGTTATCAATAACCTTTATTGGAACGTAAACGTACATGAATGAAAACAAGTCGAAATGAAATTGGAGTAACCAGCGAACGCTGACCGAACACGGAGCAAGAGAACGCGGAACAAACAAGGAGCGAGCGAGGCGAAACAATCAAGGAGCGAGCGAGCAAGTGCACTAGCCCACCTCCCCCAAAAGAAAACATTTTTTCTCAAAGTCATAATGACTATAATGTTATATTAAAATTTTAAAATTGATCAATTTGGGACTTCCTAGGCTTCCAGTTTCAGCCGAATATATGCCAATTAAACATGAATGTATTTTAGTACAATACAAATATATTAAATAACCAAATATGTGTACTACTGAGCATTCACATGTGTTTCATGTAGCGGAAGATATGATGACTAGTTGCCTATAAGTATTGTCATGATGCAATCAAACTTAATAGGCATGTTATCAATAACCTTTATTGGAAAGTAAACGTACATGAATGAAAACAAGTCGAAATGAAATAGGAGTAACCAGCGAACGCTGAACGATCACCGAGCGAGCGTACTTGGAACGAGCACCGAGCTAGCGACCGCGGAACAAACAAGGAGCGAGAGAGCACCGAGTATGCGAACGTCGGGCGAACACTGAGCGAGCAAACGCCGAGTGAGCAAGCACCGAGCGAGCGAACGCGGAACGAGCACCGAGCGAACGCGGAACGAACACCGTGCGCCAGAACGTGGAACAAACAAGGAGCGAGCGAGCACCGAGTGAGCGAACGAGCACCGAGCGAGCGTACTTGGAACGAGCACCGAGCTAGCGACCGCGGAACAAACAAGCAGCGAGCGAGCACCGAGCAAGCGAACGTCGGGCGAACACTGAGCGAGCGAACGCCGAGTGAGCAAGCGCCGTGCGAGCGAACGCGGAACGAGCACCGAGCGAGCGAACGCGGAACAAACAAGGAGCGAGAGAGCACCGAGCAAGCGAACGTCGGGCGAACACTGAGCGAGCGAACGCCGAGCGAGCAAGCACCGTGCGAGCGAACGTTGGGCGAACACGAAGCGAGCGAACGCCGAGTGAGCAAGCACCGAGCGAGGGAAGGCGGAACGAGCGCCGAGCGAGCGCGTGGCGAACGAACAAGGAGCAAGCGAGGCGAAACAATCAAGGAGCGAGCGAGCAAGTGCACTAGCCCACCTCCCAAAAAAAAAACATTTTTCTCAAAGTAATAATGACTATAATGTTATATTAAAATGTTAAAATTGATCAAATTGGGACTTCCTAGGCTTCCAGTTTCAGCCGAATATATGCCAATTAAACATGAATGTATTTTAGTACAATGCAAATATTTTAAATAACCAAATATGTGTACTACTGAGCATTCACATGTGTTTCATGTAGCGGAAGATATGATGACTAGTTGCCTATAAGTATTGTCATGGTGCAATCAAACTTAATAGGCATGTTATCAATAACCTTTATTGGAAAGTAAACGTACATGAATGAAAACAAGTCGAAATGAAATAGGAGTAACCAGCGAACGCTGAACGATCACCGAGCAAGCGAACGCTGAACGATCACCGAGCGAGCGAGCGCGGAACAAACAAGGAGCGAGCGAGCACAGAGTAAGCGAACGTCGGGCGAACACTGAGCGAGCGAGCACCGAGTGAGCGAAGGAGCACCGAGCGAGCGTACTTGGAACGAGCACCGAGCTAGCGACCGCGGAACAAACAAGCAGCGAGCGAGCACCGAGCAAGCGAACGTCGGGCGAACACTGAGCGAGGGAACGCCGAGTGAGCAAGCGCCGTGCGAGCGAACGAGGAACGAGCACCGAGCGAGCGAACGCGGAACAAACAAGGAGCGAAAGAGCACCGAGCAAGCGAACGTCGGGCGAACACTGAGCGAGCGAACAAGCACCGTGCGAGCGAACGTTGGGCGAACACTGAGCGAGCGAACGCCGAGTGAGCAAGCACCGAGCAAGGGATGGCGGAACGAGCGCGTGGCGAACGAACAAGGAGCAAGCGAGGCGAAACAATCAAGGAGCGAGCGAGCAAGTGCACTAGCCCACCTCCCAAAAAAAAAAAACATTTTTCTCAAAGTCATAATGACTATAATGTTATATTAAAATGTTAAAATTGATCAAATTGGGACTTCCTAGGCTTCCAGTTTCAGCCGAATATATGCCAATTAAACATGAATGTATTTTAGTACAATGCAAATATTCCAAATAACCAAATATGTGTACTACTGAGCATTCACATGTGTTTCATGTAGCGGAAGATATGATGACTAGTTGCCTATAAGTATTGTCATGGTGCAATCAAACTTAATAGGCATGTTATCAATAACCTTTATTGGAAAGTAAACGTACATGAATGAAAACAAGTCGAAATGAAATTGGAGTAACCAGCGAACGCTGACCGAACACGGAGCAAGAGAACGCGGAACGAGCACCGAGCGAGCGAGCGCGGAACAAACAAGGGGCGAGAGAGCACCGAGTATGCGAACGTCGGGCGAACACTGAGCGAGCGAACGCCGAGTGAGCAAGCACCGTGCGAGCGAACGTGGAACGAGCACCAAGCGAGCGCGCGGCGAACAAACAAGGAGCGAGCGAGCAAGTGCACTAGCCCACCTCCCAAAAAAAAACATTTTTTCTCAAAGTCATAATGACTATAAAGTTATATTAAAGTGTTAAAGTTGATAAATTTGGGGTTTGCTAGGCTTCCCGTTTTAGCCGCATATTTGCCGATTAAACAAGAACGTATTTTAGAATAGTACAATATATTAAATAACTATATATGTGTACTACTGAGCATTCACATGTGTTTCATGTAGCGGAAGATTTGATGACTAGTTGCCTATAAGTATTGTCTTAGTGCAGTCAAACTTCATAGGCATGTTATCAATAACCTTTATTGGAACGTAAACGTACATGAATGAAAACAAGTCGAAATGAAATTGGAGTAACCAGCGAACGCTGACCGAACACGGAGCAAGAGAACGCGGAACAAACAAGGAGCGAGCGAGGCGAAACAATCAAGGAGCGAGCGAGCAAGTGCACTAGCCCACCTCCCCCAAAAGAAAACATTTTTTCTCAAAGTCATAATGACTATAATGTTATATTAAAAAGTTAATGTTGATCAATTTGGGATTTACTAAGCTTCCAGTTTCAGCCGCATATATGCCAATTGAACATGAATGTATTTTAGTACAATACAAATATATTAAAGAACCATATACGTGTACTACTGAGCATTAACGTGTGTTTCATGTAGCGGAAGGTATCATGACTAGTTGCCTATACGTATTGTCATGGTGCAGTCAAACTTTATAGTCAATAACCTTTATTGGAAAGTAAACGTGCATGAATGAAAACAAGTCGAAATGAAATAGGAGAAACCAGCGAACGCGGAACAAACACAGAGCGAGCGTACTTGGAACGAGCACCGAGCTAGCGACCGCGGAACAAACAAGGAGCGAGAGAGCACCGAGTATGCGAACGTCGGGCGAACACTGAGCGAGCAAACGCCGAGTGAGCAAGCACCGAGCGAGCGAACGCGGAACGAGCACCGAGCGAACGCGGAACGAACACCGTGCGCCAGAACGTGGAACGAACACGGAGCGAGCGAGCACCGAGCAAGCGAACGTCGGGCGAACACTTAGCGAGCGAAAGCCAAGCGAGCAAGCGCCGTGCGAGCGAACGCGGAACGAGCACCGAGCGAGCGAACGCGGAACAAACAAGGAGCGAGAGAGCACCGAGCAAGCGAACGTCGGGCGAACACTGAGCGAGCGAACGCCGAGCGAGCAAGCACCGTGCGAGCGAACGTTGGGCGAACACGAAGCGAGCGAACGCCGAGTGAGCAAGCACCGAGCGAGGGAAGGCGGAACGAGCGCCGAGCGAGCGCGTGGCGAACGAACAAGGAGCAAGCGAGGCGAAACAATCAAGGAGCGAGCGAGCAAGTGCACTAGCCCACCTCCCAAAAAAAAAACATTTTTCTCAAAGTAATAATGACTATAATGTTATATTAAAATGTTAAAATTGATCAAATTGGGACTTCCTAGGCTTCCAGTTTCAGCCGAATATATGCCAATTAAACATGAATGTATTTTAGTACAATGCAAATATTTTAAATAACCAAATATGTGTACTACTGAGCATTCACATGTGTTTCATGTAGCGGAAGATATGATGACTAGTTGCCTATAAGTATTGTCATGGTGCAATCAAACTTAATAGGCATGTTATCAATAACCTTTATTGGAAAGTAAACGTACATGAATGAAAACAAGTCGAAATGAAATAGGAGTAACCAGCGAACGCTGAACGATCACCGAGCAAGCGAACGCTGAACGATCACCGAGCGAGCGAGCGCGGAACAAACAAGGAGCGAGCGAGCACAGAGTAAGCGAACGTCGGGCGAACACTGAGCGAGCGAGCACCGAGTGAGCGAAGGAGCACCGAGCGAGCGTACTTGGAACGAGCACCGAGCTAGCGACCGCGGAACAAACAAGCAGCGAGCGAGCACCGAGCAAGCGAACGTCGGGCGAACACTGAGCGAGGGAACGCCGAGTGAGCAAGCGCCGTGCGAGCGAACGAGGAACGAGCACCGAGCGAGCGAACGCGGAACAAACAAGGAGCGAAAGAGCACCGAGCAAGCGAACGTCGGGCGAACACTGAGCGAGCGAACAAGCACCGTGCGAGCGAACGTTGGGCGAACACTGAGCGAGCGAACGCCGAGTGAGCAAGCACCGAGCAAGGGATGGCGGAACGAGCGCGTGGCGAACGAACAAGGAGCAAGCGAGGCGAAACAATCAAGGAGCGAGCGAGCAAGTGCACTAGCCCACCTCCCAAAAAAAAAAAACATTTTTCTCAAAGTCATAATGACTATAATGTTATATTAAAATGTTAAAATTGATCAAATTGGGACTTCCTAGGCTTCCAGTTTCAGCCGAATATATGCCAATTAAACATGAATGTATTTTAGTACAATGCAAATATTCCAAATAACCAAATATGTGTACTACTGAGCATTCACATGTGTTTCATGTAGCGGAAGATATGATGACTAGTTGCCTATAAGTATTGTCATGGTGCAATCAAACTTAATAGGCATGTTATCAATAACCTTTATTGGAAAGTAAACGTACATGAATGAAAACAAGTCGAAATGAAATTGGAGTAACCAGCGAACGCTGACCGAACACGGAGCAAGAGAACGCGGAACGAGCACCGAGCGAGCGAGCGCGGAACAAACAAGGGGCGAGAGAGCACCGAGTATGCGAACGTCGGGCGAACACTGAGCGAGCGAACGCCGAGTGAGCAAGCACCGTGCGAGCGAACGTGGAACGAGCACCGAGCGAGCGCGCGGCGAACAAACAAGGAGCGAGCGAGCAAGTGCACTAGCCCACCTCCCAAAAAAAAACATTTTTTCTCAAAGTCATAATGACTATAAAGTTATATTAAAATGTTAAAGTTGATAAATTTGGGGTTTGCTAGGCTTCCCGTTTTAGCCGCATATTTGCCGATTAAACATGAACGTATTTTAGAATAGTACAATATATTAAATAACTATATATGTGTACTACTGAGCATTCACATGTGTTTCATGTAGCGGAAGATTTGATGACTAGTTGCCTATAAGTATTGTCTTAGTGCAGTCAAACTTCATAGGCATGTTATCAATAACCTTTATTGGAACGTAAACGTACATGAATGAAAACAAGTCGAAATGAAATTGGAGTAACCAGCGAACGCTGACCGAACACGGAGCAAGAGAACGCGGAACAAACAAGGAGCGAGCGAGGCGAAACAATCAAGGAGCGAGCGAGCAAGTGCACTAGCCCACCTCCCCCAAAAGAAAACATTTTTTCTCAAAGTCATAATGACTATAATGTTATATTAAAATTTTAAAATTGATCAATTTGGGACTTCCTAGGCTTCCAGTTTCAGCCGAATATATGCCAATTAAACATGAATGTATTTTAGTACAATACAAATATATTAAATAACCAAATATGTGTACTACTGAGCATTCACATGTGTTTCATGTAGCGGAAGATATGATGACTAGTTGCCTATAAGTATTGTCATGATGCAATCAAACTTAATAGGCATGTTATCAATAACCTTTATTGGAAAGTAAACGTACATGAATGAAAACAAGTCGAAATGAAATAGGAGTAACCAGCGAACGCTGAACGATCACCGAGCGAGCGTACTTGGAACGAGCACCGAGCTAGCGACCGCGGAACAAACAAGGAGCGAGAGAGCACCGAGTATGCGAACGTCGGGCGAACACTGAGCGAGCAAACGCCGAGTGAGCAAGCACCGAGCGAGCGAACGCGGAACGAGCACCGAGCGAACGCGGAACGAACACCGTGCGCCAGAACGTGGAACAAACAAGGAGCGAGCGAGCACCGAGTGAGCGAACGAGCACCGAGCGAGCGTACTTGGAACGAGCACCGAGCTAGCGACCGCGGAACAAACAAGCAGCGAGCGAGCACCGAGCAAGCGAACGTCGGGCGAACACTGAGCGAGCGAACGCCGAGTGAGCAAGCGCCGTGCGAGCGAACGCGGAACGAGCACCGAGCGAGCGAACGCGGAACAAACAAGGAGCGAGAGAGCACCGAGCAAGCGAACGTCGGGCGAACACTGAGCAAGCGAACGCCGAGCGAGCAAGCACCGTGCGAGCGAACGTTGGGCGAACACGAAGCGAGCGAACGCCGAGTGAGCAAGCACCGAGCGAGGGAAGGCGGAACGAGCGCCGAGCGAGCGCGTGGCGAACGAACAAGGAGCAAGCGAGGCGAAACAATCAAGGAGCGAGCGAGCAAGTGCACTAGCCCACCTCCCAAAAAAAAAACATTTTTCTCAAAGTAATAATGACTATAATGTTATATTAAAATGTTAAAATTGATCAAATTGGGACTTCCTAGGCTTCCAGTTTCAGCCGAATATATGCCAATTAAACATGAATGTATTTTAGTACAATGCAAATATTTTAAATAACCAAATATGTGTACTACTGAGCATTCACATGTGTTTCATGTAGCGGAAGATATGATGACTAGTTGCCTATAAGTATTGTCATGGTGCAATCAAACTTAATAGGCATGTTATCAATAACCTTTATTGGAAAGTAAACGTACATGAATGAAAACAAGTCGAAATGAAATAGGAGTAACCAGCGAACGCTGAACGATCACCGAGCAAGCGAACGCTGAACGATCACCGAGCGAGCGAGCGCGGAACAAACAAGGAGCGAGCGAGCACAGAGTAAGCGAACGTCGGGCGAACACTGAGCGAGCGAGCACCGAGTGAGCGAAGGAGCACCGAGCGAGCGTACTTGGAACGAGCACCGAGCTAGCGACCGCGGAACAAACAAGCAGCGAGCGAGCACCGAGCAAGCGAACGTCGGGCGAACACTGAGCGAGGGAACGCCGAGTGAGCAAGCGCCGTGCGAGCGAACGAGGAACGAGCACCGAGCGAGCGAACGCGGAACAAACAAGGAGCGAAAGAGCACCGAGCAAGCGAACGTCGGGCGAACACTGAGCGAGCGAACAAGCACCGTGCGAGCGAACGTTGGGCGAACACTGAGCGAGCGAACGCCGAGTGAGCAAGCACCGAGCAAGGGATGGCGGAACGAGCGCGTGGCGAACGAACAAGGAGCAAGCGAGGCGAAACAATCAAGGAGCGAGCGAGCAAGTGCACTAGCCCACCTCCCAAAAAAAAAAAACATTTTTCTCAAAGTCATAATGACTATAATGTTATATTAAAATGTTAAAATTGATCAAATTGGGACTTCCTAGGCTTCCAGTTTCAGCCGAATATATGCCAATTAAACATGAATGTATTTTAGTACAATGCAAATATTCCAAATAACCAAATATGTGTACTACTGAGCATTCACATGTGTTTCATGTAGCGGAAGATATGATGACTAGTTGCCTATAAGTATTGTCATGGTGCAATCAAACTTAATAGGCATGTTATCAATAACCTTTATTGGAAAGTAAACGTACATGAATGAAAACAAGTCGAAATGAAATTGGAGTAACCAGCGAACGCTGACCGAACACGGAGCAAGAGAACGCGGAACGAGCACCGAGCGAGCGAGCGCGGAACAAACAAGGGGCGAGAGAGCACCGAGTATGCGAACGTCGGGCGAACACTGAGCGAGCGAACGCCGAGTGAGCAAGCACCGTGCGAGCGAACGTGGAACGAGCACCGAGCGAGCGCGCGGCGAACAAACAAGGAGCGAGCGAGCAAGTGCACTAGCCCACCTCCCAAAAAAAAACATTTTTTCTCAAAGTCATAATGACTATAAAGTTATATTAAAATGTTAAAGTTGATAAATTTGGGGTTTGCTAGGCTTCCCGTTTTAGCCGCATATTTGCCGATTAAACATGAACGTATTTTAGAATAGTACAATATATTAAATAACTATATATGTGTACTACTGAGCATTCACATGTGTTTCATGTAGCGGAAGATTTGATGACTAGTTGCCTATAAGTATTGTCTTAGTGCAGTCAAACTTCATAGGCATGTTATCAATAACCTTTATTGGAACGTAAACGTACATGAATGAAAACAAGTCGAAATGAAATTGGAGTAACCAGCGAACGCTGACCGAACACGGAGCAAGAGAACGCGGAACAAACAAGGAGCGAGCGAGGCGAAACAATCAAGGAGCGAGCGAGCAAGTGCACTAGCCCACCTCCCCCAAAAGAAAACATTTTTTCTCAAAGTCATAATGACTATAATGTTATATTAAAATGTTAATGTTGATCAATTTGGGATTTACTAAGCTTCCAGTTTCAGCCGCATATATGCCAATTGAACATGAATGTATTTTAGTACAATACAAATATATTAAAGAACCATATACGTGTACTACTGAGCATTAACGTGTGTTTCATGTAGCGGAAGGTATCATGACTAGTTGCCTATACGTATTGTCATGGTGCAGTCAAACTTTATAGTCAATAACCTTTATTGGAAAGTAAACGTGCATGAATGAAAACAAGTCGAAATGAAATAGGAGAAACCAGCGAACGCGGAACAAACACAGAGCGAGCGTACTTGGAACGAGCACCGAGCTAGCGACCGCGGAACAAACAAGGAGCGAGAGAGCACCGAGTATGCGAACGTCGGGCGAACACTGAGCGAGCAAACGCCGAGTGAGCAAGCACCGAGCGAGCGAACGCGGAACGAGCACCGAGCGAACGCGGAACGAACACCGTGCGCCAGAACGTGGAACAAACAAGGAGCGAGCGAGCACCGAGTGAGCGAACGAGCACCGAGCGAGCGTACTTGGAACGAGCACCGAGCTAGCGACCGCGGAACAAACAAGCAGCGAGCGAGCACCGAGCAAGCGAACGTCGGGGCGAACACTGAGCGAGCGAACGCCGAGTGAGCAAGCGCCGTGCGAGCGAACGCGGAACGAGCACCGAGCGAGCGAACGCGGAACAAACAAGTAGCGAGAGAGCACCGAGCAAGCGAACGAACGTCGGGCGAACACTGAGCGAGCGAACGCCGAGCGAGCAAGCACCGTGCGAGCGAACGTTGGGCGAACCGAAGCGAGCGAACGCGAGTGAGCAAGCACCGAGCGAGGGAAGGCGGAACGAGCGCCGAGCGAGCGCGTGGCGAACGAACAAGGAGCAAGCGAGGCGAAACAATCAAGGAGCGAGCGAGCAAGTGCACTAGCCCACCTCCCAAAAAAAAAACATTTTTCTCAAAGTAATAATGACTATAATGTTATATTAAAATGTTAAAATTGATCAAATTGGGACTTCCTAGGCTTCCAGTTTCAGCCGAATATATGCCAATTAAACATGAATGTATTTTAGTACAATGCAAATATACTCAAATAACCAAATATGTGTACTACTGAGCATTCACATGTGTTTCATGTAGCGGAAGATATGATGACTAGTTGCCTATAAGTATTGTCATGGTGCAATCAAACTTAATAGGCATGTTATCAATAACCCTTCTATTGGAAAGTAAACGTACATGAATGAAAACAAGTCGAAATGAAATTGGAGTAACCAGCGAACGCTGACCGAACACGGAGCAAGGAGAACGCGGAACGACGCACCGAGCGAGCGAGCGCGAACAAACAAGGGGCGAGAGAGGCACCGAGTATGCGAACGTCGGGCGAACACTGAGCGAGCGTACGCCGAGTGAGCAAGCACCGTGCGAGCGAACGCGGAACGAGACACCGAAGCGAGGCGCGCGGCGAACAAACAAGGAGCGAGCGAGCAAGTGAACTAGCCCACCTCCCAAAAAAAGCATTCTTCTCAAAGTCATAATGACTATAAAGTTATATTAAAATGTTAAAGTTGATAAATTTGGGGTTTGCTAGGCTTCCCGTTTTAGCCGCATATTTGCCGATTAAACATGAACGTATTTTAGAACAGTACAATATATTAAATAACTATATATGTGTACCACTGAGCATTCACATGTGTTTCATGTAGCGGAAGATATGATGACTAGTTGCCTATAAGTATTGTCATGATGCAATCAAACTTAATAGGCATGTTATCAATAACCTTTATTGAAAAGTAAACGTGCATGAATGAAAACAAGTCGAAATGAAATAGGAGAAACCAGCGAACGCGGAACAAACACAGAACCAGCGAACGCGGAACAAACACAGAGGGAGCGAGCACCGAGTGAGCGAACGAGCACCGAGCCAGCGAGCGCGGAACAAACAAGGAGCAGAGGAGCACCGAGTAGCGAACGTCGGGCGAACACTGAGCGAGCAAACGCCGAGTAGCAAGCACCGTGCGAGCGAACGCGGAACGAGCACCGAGCGAGCGAGCGTGGAACAAACAAGGAGCGAGAGAGCACCGAGCAAGCGAACGTCGGAGGGCGAACACTGAGCGAGCGAACGCCGAGCGAGCAAGCACCGTGCGAGCGAACGTTGGGCGAACACT
>CM038714.1:855674-910635 GCA_021613375.1 Megaleporinus macrocephalus | reverse complement strand
TTCTTTACCTGTACTTTCTAATCCTTACATTTACATCCATTATCAGTACTTTCTACTCCTTACATTTACACTCCATTATCAGTACTTTCTACTCCTTACATTTACACTCCATTATCTGTACTTTCTACTCTTTACATTTACACTCCGTTATCTGTACTTTCTATTCTTTACATTTACACTCCATTACCTGTACTTTCTGATCCTTACATTTACACTCAATTATGTGTACTTTCTACTCCTTACATTTCCATTACATTATCTGTAATTTCTACTCCTTACATTTACACTTCTTTACCTGTACTTTCTAATCCTTACATTTACACTCCATTATCTGTACTTTCTACTCTTTACATTTACACTCCATTATCTGTACTTTCTACTCCTTACATTTAAACTCCATTATCTTTACTTTCAACTCTTTACATTTACACTCCATTATCTGTACCTTCTATTCGTTACATTTACACTCCATTATCAGTACTTTCTAATCCTTACATTTACACTCCATTATCTGGACTTTCTACTCCTTACATTTACACACCATTATCAGTACTTTCTACTCCTTACATTTACACTCCATTATCTGTACATTCTACTCCTTACATTTACACACCATTATCAGTACTTTCTACTCCTTACATTTACACTTCATTATCAGTACTTTCTACTCCTTACATTTACACTCCATTATCAGTACTTTCTACTCCTTACATTTACACTCCATTATCTGTAGTTTCTACTCCTTATATTTACACTCCATTATCAATACTTTCTACTCCTTGCATTTACATACCATTATCAGTACTTTCTACTCTTCATTTGTAAACTCCATTATCAATACTTTCTACTCCTTGCATTTACATACTGTTATCAGTACTTTCTACTCTTTACTTTTAAACTCCATTATCAGTACAGTATCAGTACTTTCTACTCTTTACATTTACACTCCATTATCAGTACTTTCTACTCCTTACATTTACCCTCATTATCTGAACTTTCTACTCCTTACATTTACCCCATTATCAGTACTTTCTACTCCTTTCCTTTACACTGCATTATCAGTACTTTCTACTCCTTACATTTACACTTCATTATCAGTACTTTCTACTCCTTACATTTACACTCCATTATCTGTACTTTCTACTCCTTACATTTACACTCCAGTATCAGTACTTTCTACTCCTTACATTTACCCCCATTATCAGTACTTTTTACTCCTTACATTTACCCCCATTATCTGTACTTTCTACTCATTACAATTAAAAAACAGCCTTGTTACTCCTATTTCATTTCAGCTTGTTTTTTCTATGTACATTTACATTCCAGTAAAGATTATTGATAACATACCTTTGAAGTTTGACTTCATTACAATACTTATAAACAACTAGTCATCATATCTTCTGCTCCATGAAACACATGTTAATGTTCAGTAGTACACAGATATGCTTCTTTAATACATTTACATTGTACTAAATTTCATTCATTTTTAATGGGCGTATATGCGGCTGAAACAGGAAGCCTAGCGCATCCCAAATTTATCAACTCTAACATTTTAATATAACATTATAGTCATTATGGCATTTAGAAGAATTTTTTTTTTTTCTGGGGAGGTGGGCTAGTGCACTATAGACCCCTGTGGTGCGACCTTTTGTCCTTAATGGCATTTTTTCCCCTTAGATTACTTTTACTTTTATACTTAAGTATAAGTAGTTCTGAAAGCCGTACTTTTACACTTTTACTGGAGTAAAAATCTTAAGTTGACACTTCAACTTCTACAAAAGTTTTTTTAAACCCTAGTATCTATACTCCTACCTGAGTAATGAATGTGAATACTTTTAACAGCTTTGACGCTCAGTGAGTTTGAACAAAAGGACTGTGCCTTTGCAATACGCTGGCCAAGCACTGTCATGTTTGTATCTGCGTTAAGTATGTTTCTGGCCGAATGCTCAAAACGTAGCCCGCACTTGCGTTGCGTTAGGAATTGGGCTGCGATACATTTTTGAATGCGATGATTGGCAAAACCATGTCCTTGTGAGAAGTATGTTTCTGGCCTGAAGCATCTCTGCATGCCAACCAGCAAAAACGTGGAGGCAAAGAAAAGAACTGCGATTTTCTTGCTTGAATTCAAAACAGAGAAACCCTGCCGTGCTCCTGCGAGTTACATAGGCATTTGCATATAGCATACCTTTCTCACTTTGTCTAGTGTGTAAGCATCAAAAGCAACACCCACGGCTGATTCTCAGTTTGCGTTGTTGTGTGTTCTGGCATTCGCATTTTCTTGCTCACCACTGCCCAAGTCGCATTCCAATATGCTTTTGAAAAACAGGTACTAAGCTCAAGTCATGATCTACTTCTCTCAGAATAAGATATTCATGTTACTTTGTATTGTATATATGCTTATTTACATCTGTTCTAATGATATCCACTTTTCTTACTACTGAAAATGCACTTGCTAAAGGGTTTTAATAATCAGACAAGACTTTTGCACAGTACTGTATGCGAAGTAGGTGTTGAGTGTGGGAGAGCTCATGAAAACCCAATATAAGGTAGTCTGTGATTAACAATAACAATTTATATAATACATAATATAAGAGAATATATCAGTGCCCAGCACTATAGAGGTTAATGTCAGCTCATTAGCCCATCGGCAGTCTCTGTTACTCATCCAACATCAACTGTTTATAAATAATAAAACAGGATTTTATATTTGAATCTCCAGTGCTGTTTTCAAAAAAGGAAAGCTGACAGCCTTATGCTAATTTTGGTTGAAATCTGTTTTTTGGCTGCCTTTTCCCTCACTGTGGTTTACCCATTATCTGTACATGAACTCGTATGGACACTCGAATATCAAAATCAGTTGAAATCATGGGCGTAGGTTTGCAAATGGACGGTAAGGACATGTCCATACCAATCATTTGGGAGGATAGAATTGTCCCTACCAATATTTGAATGAACCTGTATGCGTTATTTTTGGTGTGAAGTCGTATTAAGGAGTTGTACTGTCACTTTCAGTGTCACTGTAGACGGCGCATGAACCTGAAGCGAAGGTGTCAGTGTTTTTAGATACATTGCTGCAGAAATATCGCTGTCAAAAAATATGATACAGCTCTCATACAGGCACCTGTAGAGATAAACCTGCTCAGCAAGTCTACCTTCAAATTCATTCATTCTGAATGAAGTGGCAGATGCGGAGGGTGCGGGAGTGAAAGATATTCAGACGTGCCTAACGCGGCTTACTACGTGTCGATTATAAACCTAGCGTTGGATAATTCTGATGTTCTTACCAAGATGATGTGTAGGCATGCTTGCATCTTATTGGCTGGAAGAGAGAAGGCAAGGGATAAAGCCAATATTGCCACCAAACCTAAGCCCTTGGCCAAAATGCACACTACCCTGCCTCTGATTAGGCTAATGGGGGGGTACTTTTCTAATGATTTAGCCATAATGAAGTTGACTAGTTGATTATAGGTACTAGGTGCTTATCCTCCCCACCAGCTATAACTAGTAAAATGAAATTCTGGTAGAGGTGAATTATCTACAAAGCACATCAGAGTAATATAGAAACCCTGTCAATAATTATAATACCATAACAAAACATAGAGGTATGAAAAGCACTAAAAATGGATTTCGTCAGCTGTGACCTTGGCAAGCAGTGATTGAGAGAAATAGAATATGAGAGAGAGAGAGCAGGAGACAACAACGTTAAGAGAGCGAACGAGAAAAAGTTCTCCCTCTCCAGGCAACAGCTAGGGCGAAATCTGATTAGATCAGTAATGCCCTTCAGCGTGGACCGGGGGCCGAGCGCGGACTGAACAAATGTTCCAGAAAATGAAAATCTATTTCAGGAGGATGCTGGCACCACACGGCCGGGTTAATATTTAATGAACAAACAGGAATGTGATGTGGAGGCAGGCTTTAGTGGCCCACCGTGTTTACACAGGAGCAATCTGCAGCTTTTTAAAGAACCAGTTTGATTTATGGCAGAGAGAGAGAGAAAGAGAGAGAGAGAGAGAGAGAGAGAGAGAGAGAGAGAGAGAGAGAGGGGAAAAGAGAAAGAGAGAGAGAGAAAGAGAGAGAGAAGAGGAAGGGACACCCTGGGATAGGGACAACTCTGATGGAGCTCTTTGCTACAGAAATGAGGAGTCAGCACATTGACTGGATAACAAGACACTTCATCAAGCTTTTCCCTCGCGAAAGGGCCTGTTTTAGCGCCTCTATATATCGATTCTGTTCCATTCTCATCACATTCTGCGCTGTTGTCTCTGCGGTGGTGTGTGCAGTTTTAGCAGACACCATATGGAGCGCAAGGCATACTAGTAATGCCTTTGGAGAAGCAGCAACTGTTCCCATCCATGTGTATGAACAGATTGTTAATGGTTTTACATACAGTACTTTGCAAAAATCACAGACCACCCTGCAGTTATTTAGTTTTCAGAATGCAAGTAAAAGGAAATCAGATATAGAAAAATGGGAAGTTTAATTTGATATACTATATATATTTGATATATATATATTTCATTTAATGCAATTTTCATGCAATTCACAAACAACATTGTCCATTTCACAATTAATATAAGTGTATCAGATGATTTTTAAAGAATAAAAATGCTTGTATTAAAGCCTATTTTTGTATAGAGGCTTATTTTGCATATAGTCCCAATTCTCAGTCCTCTGTCTAAATCTCCTGGTACGACCTCCAATCCAAGTTAAGGATGTTATTGGGCTAATTGGTTGTTAGGACACTCTTGCTCAATTGTGATGCACAGCTGAAAAACATTCTACTAATAAGTGAGCATAAAAGAGAGCACAACATTCTAGGTTAGTTTAGTATCTGAAGCATCAGCAGTTGATAGCTTGCTGACAGACTCAAAATGACCAGAAAGAAACAACTTTCTTTAGAGACCCGTCAGACCATTGTTGTGTTAAGGAAGGAAGATACATTGAAAACAAGAACATTTCATCCCAAACTTTTGAGCGGTAATGTATGCATATATATATATATATATATATATATATATATATATATATATACTTACATATATTACTGCAACACTGTAATGTGAGATTTGGCCTGGTATGTGAGATTTGGAGACCTCTCTGGTGGAAATATGTAATTGCATGCAATATGCAAGGTGAACATTTACACCTTGCTCAAAATGCCAACTACTTAATATATATATATATATATATATATATATATATATATATATATATATATATATATATATATATATATATATATATATTCTAAACATAGCTTTAGTAAATTTAGTAAAATAGTGTCAGCCGTAGTTTGGACACCCACAAACAGATGAATTTACATTTACATTTACGGCATTTAGCAAACAGATGAATTTAGCTCCTGTATATGTGTTATCATCTAGTACCTACTATTTACATCATATCATTGATATAGTGTTGACACCTGACACCTAAGCTATGACCCAGACTGTCGTTTTGAGACTGTGTATGTGATGTTAGTGGGTAAAGACATATGACATGATCTGAAAAACTCCTGCCAAATCCATTCCAGTAGCTCTGACTTTAAATTATTTGCTCAGAAAATGTTGGTGTGTTTTCACTTGTGTCCACCCAGTATTATTTGCAGTTCTCATCTAATACCTGCTTTGACTGCTCAGTACTTCATTAAGCTAAATCAAGATTGCTGCTGAAGGAACTGAATACATTCATACAATGTCTGGAGCGTTTGTTCTTTAAATTGACTTAAAAGATAGGGTATTCATAATAATTTATTTTGTAATAAAGCTTATTTACATGTGTTCTAATGAAATATAGTGAGGATACACTTATTGCTAAGATAATATAAAGCTGGTCTACCACTTTTATCTATGAGGAATAGAAAAAAATCAAGCTCCACTTCAGATCTGGAGGCATTTCAATCCATCCTTTCTCTGTAAGAAGACAATGCTATGGCCCTGAAAGAAACTGTAGAGCAGATAATGAAAAATGAGACCACCCTTGGGTTATTTAAAATCCAATCTGTCTATCAAGTATGCAAGTAACAGAAGATCAGATATAAAGTAATTATTTCCTGGGGAAGAGAGAAGTCTAAAAATTAATTAATATTCAAATGAATTTACAGATAATTCTAAGATGTGCGAGATCTGGTAGGCCACCAAACTGTTGCTATCAGATAAACATTAGTTAAAGTTAAAGCAACAGTGTGAATGATTTGGGGATTTGGGGACCTCTCTGGCTGAAATATGTAAGTGCATGCAATGTACAGAAGAGCCCTGCTTCTTCACAAGCAGATGAATCCTTGGCAAGCATGTTTGGGATTACTTGAGAAGCACAAAATCCAACCAACTCGATTGGACTTAACTCGACTGAGCTTCTGGAGGTGTGGAAAAATATCCCTGTGGATTTCTTGGAAAAACTGAAATCAAGTCTTCAGAAAAGAATGGAAACTATTTTTTACCTAATGCCAAGGGTGTCAAAAGTATTTACTTTCATTACTCAGGGAGAAATATAGATACTAGGGTTTACTAAGTAAACTAAGCTAAATACTAAGCTTTTTACTCCAGTAAAAGTGTAAAAGTACTGCTTTCAAAACTACTTAAAGTAAAAAAGTAAAAGTAACGTGAGGAAAAAAATGCCATTAGGGAAAAAGCTTAGGCCGCACCATAGGAGTCTATAGTGCACTAGCCCACCTCACCAAAACCCCCATTCTTCTAACAGCCATAATGACTATAATGTTATATTAAAATGTTAATGTTGATAAATTTGGGATGCGCTAGGCTTCCTGTTTCAGCCGCATATACGACCATTAAAAATGAATGTATTGTAATGGGGCAAATAGTCAAACTTCAAGGGCATGTTATCAATAATCTTTACTGGAATGTAAGGAGTAGAAAGTACTTATAATGGAATGTAAATGTAAGGAGTAGAAAGTACAGATAATGGAGTGTAAATGTAGAGAGTATAAAGTACTGATAATGGAGTGTAAATGTAAGGAGTAGAAAGTACTGATAATGGAGTGTAAATGTAAGGAGTAGAAAGTACAGATAATGGAGTGTAAATGTAAAGAGTAGAAAGTACTGATAATGGAGTGTAAATGTAAGGAGTAGAAAGTACAGATAATGGAGTGTAAATGTAAGGAGTAGAAAGTACTGATAATGGAATGTAAATGTAAGGAGTAGAAAGTACTGATAATGGAGTGTAAGTGTAAGGAGTAGAAAGTACTGATAATGGAGTATAAATGTAAGAAGTAGAAAGTACTGATAATAGAGTGTAAATGTAAGAAGTAGAAAGTAATGATAATGGAGTGTAAATGTAAGGAGTAGAAAGTACTGATAATGGAGTGTAAATGTAAGGAGTAGAAGTAAAAAGTCAGCTGAAAAATAATTACTTCAGTAAAGTCTAAATAACCAACATTTCTACTTAAGTAAGGTAACAAAGTAGTTGTACTTCATTACTTGACACCTCTGCCTAACGCAATGGCTTAACAATACTTGCTAGGACTGCAAACAACATACATTAAGGGTGGTCTCTGACTTTTGCTCAGTACTTTATCAGAAGCGTGTTGAAAGAGGAGATTGTGGCTTCATGAAACTTCGAAATGCACATGTAAAATGCAGATCCCCTGATTTCTTGACGATCCAAGAACACAAACTAAATGCATTAAGTCACCCACTCCTGCTCTGAAAACCTCCTAAAGTGAATAAATTCCCTTTCATAGTGCGGCCCCAGACAACATAGTTATACTGTGGCTGAAAAATAAAGAACCCTCTGAATGATTGTTCTCTTGTTGGAAATTCCATCTGAACCCAACTGTGAGGTGAGCAAGCGAGAAAGAAACAAAACTATTTTACTGAGGTTGGTTTATATTCATATTGGCAGCAGGGATCTGGGCGAGCGCAGTCTCATATTAGCGAAGCTCTCTGTATGCGAGCTGCAGGCGTACGTAGTTAAATGAAGGCCAATTACTACGCCTCTGCGTTCCCTCTGATGACCTTGGAGCCAATAAAAGGGCCTTTATCGCACTGTGATGTCATCGTTCGGTTACACTGCGTGAGGCTGATAGATTGTCGAACTCCACAACGATGGCGATTTCACACTATGAGCTGCGGGTGACCTCTGCATTTCTGCCAATAAAACTGAGAGTTTAGTCACACTTTCCCTTTAGGGGAAGGAAAACAAATGAAGGTAGATGAGATTCACTGACCATATAGGTGCACTGTAGTTCCCCCCAGAGGACCATAACAGAGAAAATAAAACAGAACTGAGTTGCAAAGCGGTAGCCTATAGCTTCCATTCGCCTGGACATGTTGCTTCAACTGGAATCGCTTCCCGTTCTGGCATAAGAGGAGCTGTAAACTGTAGATACGACTCATTTATCTTTTCCTAGGGAATGGAAGATCCTCTACGTTGAGTCTGAAATGTAGATTACTGCTGTAAGTCAAGCGTCACGCATGAGGCGTTCCACCAATCAAACTCGCTCTGCTGCAGTGAAAATACCCCCGGTCCCAGACCCTGAGACCCATTACACATCTCATAATGATTATAATCAAACCTAAGATGAGATTCGGTGAGCCACAGAATGAACCAACTACTTTTTGATCTGCATGTGCTGTAGCATGAAATACTCCACCAAGCATATGCACACATAGACTTGATGCTGGAAATCCCGCCAATAAGCTGTTGATAATCTCTTTAAGAGTCACATTTCATGATGTGGTCATTTAGAACGCCAACCAAACATAATGTCGTCAACAAGGGGTGTTAATAACTTTTGGTTGTTATAGAAAAGGGGGTTATTTTTAAATAGAGTTATAACTTACTGCTACATACTAATCAAACTGCGTAGTGAACAGTGCCATGGCTTGGCACGCTTGCCACTTCTATTCAAATCCACACGCAGATAGAAATGTCGGTGATTTAATTGCTCAGAGAGAAATTCTCAACACTACCCTAGTGAAATTTTTTTTTAATTAATTGTATTAAAAATATACCAATTGTTGTGTATGTTGTAAATATACTACCGAATTTGTGTACTTTCATCAAATGCTTGCAAGTAAACTTTAATCACCCTTTAAAAATATATAATAGAAGTGTACTTTTTAGAAATACATTACTATGAAGTATATTTTCAATTAAAATGTAGTTTAATTTGATTTAATATACTTCCTAAATACTTGTTTTTAAATGTATTTTATAGTGTGTTAAAAACACCTACTATAGTAATTCACTTAATCATGTCACGCATATGACTGTCCCTGACACGAACTTACTTCCAAACTCCATTTCCCAGAATGCACATCCGGATGATGTCACACCCACATGTTCACCTCCAGCCAATCATGCACCTGTCCCACGATCAGCCTCCCCGGAATTCTAATACGCACAGCTGTTTGTCATTACGATCACCCCATATAAGCTTCACACACACAGACACACTTTGCGAAGTTTTGCCAACCTATTGTTGCAATTCTGAGAGGTTTCCCTTGTGGTCTTGATTGTCTATTCTGGTTTTGACTTATTCCGTTTTCTGACTATTCTCCTTCTCGATTTCTCCTTCTGGTTGTGGTTGCCTGTATCTTACTCTCCCTTGGCTCTGATCTCCCTTCCGTACTCTCGACTCTCCCTTCGGATTTCCCTCATGATTTGGTCGCCTCGCTCTCTGCTATTCTGGTTACGACTTCTGCCTGTCTCCTGGTCTACGATTCTCGCTCCGTCCCGTTTTGTGTTTGTTTGTATTTTGCTGCTCTGTCACACTGCTGATCTTAATAAATCCAACGTAACTTTTAGCTCTGCGAGCGTCGTGCTGAGTGCTTTGCCTATGACAGAAAACTTCGCCGCTACTACGATGGCAGAGCTAAAGGACTTGCAGCAAGCCGTGAGTAATCAAGGTCGCATTCTTGGCCAACATAATCAGCTATTCGAATCCCTCACGAGCTCAGTTGGTAGTTTGACTCAACAGCAAACCGATCAACACGCCCAGTTGGCGCTGATATCATCTAATCTTCAGGATATCGCTGTGCAGTTAGCTCAAATGAATATCTCGTCTGCTCCGGTGGCTGAACCGCTCGCCCCTTCCCCTTTGGTGAGTGGTTCATTCCCGGTTAGCAAACCGGATAAATTTGATGGAGCCCCAAATTTATGTCGTGGTTTTCTTCTCCAGTGCTCAATCTATTTTTCAAACTCTCCTCCCAGTTCTGATAGATCACGTATCTCTTTTTTAATTTCACGTCTCACCGGTAAAGCTCTGGATTGGGCTACTGCTGTTTGGCCCAACCATGAACATGGGACTTATGAACAATTTCTCCAGGATTTTAAATCTGTTTTTGATCACCCTAATGAGGGCCGATCGTCTGGAGAACTTCTCGTACAGCTCCGTCAGGGGAACAGATCTGTGGCAGACTATGCCCTGGAATTTCGTACTCTGGCTGCTGGCAGTGGGTGGAATGAACCAGCTAAAATCATCGTTTTTCGTAATGGCCTCAACCCGGACATACTCAAGGAGCTGGCTTACCGAGATGAAGGACTGTCACTTGAGGAGCTCATCGCTCTCACCATTCGTCTTGACCAACTCAAGCATGGAGCTTCTGCAACTGCTCGTCGTGCCACCTCCTCACACAGTACCCATCTTGGGTATGTGTCTGTGCCTGAGCCACGTCGTTCTCCAGTCTCTAGAACTTATGGTGACCATACTCCAGAGGAGCCCATGCAAGTTGACTCTTCTCGTTTATCTGCCGAGGAGAGGAACCGCCGGCTCCGTGGAGGTCTCTGCTTGTACTGCGGCATCTCTGGACACATTATAAGGGACTGTCAAACTCGCCCACAGAGACTTCTCCCACCAGCTCAAGGGGGCACCAACGCTCAAAGTAAAAGGGTAAGCAGTCCCTCAACTAGTATGGTTACTAAATCTCTGTTAGTTCCTGTTACCTTGTGCTATCAGGGTGTTTCTTGTGTGTTTCCAGCCTTAATTGATTCTGGAGCTGAAGGGAACTTTATTCTAGCTGATGTCGCCAAACAGCTCCAAATACCTACTATACCCCTGGCACAAACCATGAGACTATCTGCCGTTAATGGGGATCCCTTGGGTCAAGGGATCGTATCACACAAGACTGTTCCTGTCACTATGGATGTTAGTGCTCTGCACTCTGAGGAGATTAATTTTTTTATTTTGGATTCATCTGAATTTGCTGTTATCCTTGGTCTGTCTTGGTTGAGAACACATGATCCTGTTATTTCATGGGCTGATAGAGAGATTATTTCTTGGTCTGAGCATTGTTTAAATAATTGCCTTTTATTTCCTCGGTTGAATGTATTTTCCACTTCTGTTGAGAGCCCTGAAAGTTCTTCTCCTGTGTCTATTCCTCCTGAATACTCTGACTTATTAGAGGTTTTTAGAAAAACGAATGCTACTAAATTGCCGATCCACAGATTTTATGATTGTGCCATTGATCTAATTGACAACCAAATGCCACCCAAATCTCGTATATATCCCCTGACTCAAGCAGAGGAGAGGGCCATGGAGGAGTACATTCAGGAGGCTCTCGATCAGGGTTTTATACGTCCTTCCACATCTCCTGCGGCTGCCGGTTTTTTCTTTGTTAAAAAGAAAGATGGTGGTCTTAGACCTTGTATCGATTACCGCGGCTTAAACTCCATTACTAAACCTTATCCATATCCATTGCCTTTAGTGCCTGTTGCCCTAGAACAACTCCGGGGAGCTACGGTGTTTACCAAATTGGATCTTCGCAGTGCGTACAATCTCGTCAGGATTCGAGAGGGTGATGAATGGAAGACAGCATTTCTCACCACTAGGGGTCACTATGAATACCAGGTGATGTCTTTTGGTCTGAGAAATGCTCCTTCTGTTTTTCAGGCTTTCATCAATGACGTCCTCAGGGATATGTTAGGGCAATTTGTTATCGCTTATATTGATGACATTTTGATTTATTCCCCTGACTTACCCACTCACGTTCAACATGTGCGCAAGGTCTTGTCTCGCCTTCTTGAAAATCAATTATATGTAAAAGCTGAGAAATGTGAATTCCATTCAGGTTCGACCTCTTTTTTAGGTTACATCATTAGTCCTGGTGGCATCGTAATGGATGACAGTAAGATTGAGGCTGTGGTTAATTGGCCTATTCCCAATTCCATACGTGAACTTCAAAGATTCCTAGGTTTTGCAAATTTTTATAGGCGGTTTATTCGCAATTTCAGCTCCATAGCATCCCCATTGACCTCTTTACTCAAAGGTAATGCTAAAAAACTTATCTGGAATCCTCAGGCGGAACAGGCCTTTGTTGAACTTAAGGAGAGATTCACCACTGCTCCGTTATTACAGCACCCAGATCCCACTCGTCCTTTTGTGGTAGAGGTTGATGCCTCCAATGTAGGGGTAGGTGCTGTTCTTTCCCAACGTAGTGGTGACCCTCCTAAGCTGAAGCCTATCGCCTACTTTTCTCGTAAGTTATCTCCCACTGAACGCAACTATGGAATTGGGGATAAAGAACTCCTCGCCGTTAAACTGGCCTTTGAGGAGTGGCGTCATTGGCTAGAGGGTGCGCAACATCCCTTTTTAGTGTTGACTGACCACAAGAACCTTGAATATCTTCGCTCTGCCAAAAGATTAAATTCTCGTCAGGCTCGCTGGTCTCTATTTTTTTTCACGTTTTGATTTTCAGATTACGTATCGTCCTGGCACTCGTAATACCAAGGCTGATGCCCTTTCACGAATCTTTGAGGTTGAACCTAGTGAGGAGTCTAAACCTAAACAGATTCTTGACCCTAAGATATTTCTGGCTCCCATTAGATGGAGTGTTGATGTGGAAATTGAACGGGTTAATTCAGTAGAACCTGTCCCTGAGGCATGTCCTCCTGGGAGATTGTACGTTCCAGCACAATTCCGGGATCAATTGATTACCTGGGCTCATACTTCTCTTACCTCAGGACATCCAGGAGAAACGAGAACTCTCCAACTTCTCTCTGGAAAATATTGGTGGGAGAGTATGAGCTCAGATATTCACCGCTTTATATCTTCATGTACCGTTTGCTCTGTGTGTAAGACACCACGTACTTTGCCGTCCGGAAAACTACTACCACTTCCAATTCCGTCTCGACCTTGGTCTCACATAGCTGTTGATTTTGTGACTGACCTCCCTAATTCTCAGGGCAACACAGTCATTCTCACCATCGTTGACCGATTTTCTCGGGGGGTACGGTTTATACCGTTCCCTCAATTGCCTACTGCATTTCAGACAGCTGAATGTTTGTTTAATTATGTATTTCGTTTTTTTGGTATCCCTGAGGATATTGTCTCTGACAGGGGCACTCAATTTACCTCGCACGTCTGGAATGCTTTTATGGAGAGATTGGGTGTCTCTGTCAGTCTCTCTTCTGGTTACCATCCCCAAAGTAACGGGCAAAGTGAGCGGACTAACCAAGAGCTTGGTAAATTTCTGAGAGTGTATTGTCATCATAGTCAAAGTGATTGGTCTATGTATTTACCCTGGGCTGAAATGGCTCAGAATTCCCTTGTTAGCTCCACCACTACTATTACACCATTTCAGTGTATGCTGGGTTATCAACCGTCTCTTATACCCTGGTCTGGTCAATCGTCGGATGTGCCTTCTGTGGAACACTGGATGAGAAGAAGTGAGGAGGTGTGGGAACAAACCCATCAGCATATAGAGGCAGTTCTTAGGCGACATAAACATCATGCTGATCGTCACCGAGGTAATACCCCCTCCTACAGTCTGGGAGATCGAGTATGGTTATCGACCAGGGATTTCAGGCCATCAGAGGGGTGTAAGAAATTACGTCAGAAATACATTGGCCCTTTTAAGATTATTCGCAAGATCAATGATGTTACTTATAAATTGGATCTCCCTGCTCATTATCATGTCTGCCCCTCTTTTCATGTATCTCTGCTTAAGCCTGTGGTTCCTGGTCCCCTAGATGAGGCTCTACCTGACACCAACCCTCCTCTACCGGTTGACGTTGGGGGCACCCCGGTGTACGCCGTTCGTGGGCTTCTGGATTCGAGGAGGAGGGGAGGGATCCTCCAATACCTGGTGGATTGGGAGGCCTATGGTCCTGAGGAGCAAAGCTGGGTAAAGGCGGCAGATGTACTGGATCCTGTCCTCATAGAGGAGTTTCATCGCTGCCATCCCTCACGTCCTGCTCCCATGCCGAGGGGACGTCCTAGCCATTCATCATTCACTGGGGGTAGACGAGGTCGCCCGCGACGTGTGTCGCAAAGCCCTTCTGTAGGGCAGCGGAATGTTGGCGATAGGCGCCCCTCTCTGAGCCCGTCCACCAGTAATCGAGGAATGCGTTCCAGGGGGAGGATCCCTGTCCCCTGCCGTGGCGAGTCTGGAGTCCCCCGTTCTCGATCGTCTTCTAGTACGAGGGTTGGTCGTCAAGGTCGTCCTCGTCGCCGTTCCTCGTCTCTCCTTGACTCTTTGGGGGGGATCCTGTCACGCATATGACTGTCCCTGACACGAACTTACTTCCAAACTCCATTTCCCAGAATGCACATCCGGATGATGTCACACCCACATGTTCACCTCCAGCCAATCATGCACCTGTCCCACGATCAGCCTCCCCGGAATTCTAATACGCACAGCTGTTTGTCATTACGATCACCCCATATAAGCTTCACACACACAGACACACTTTGCGAAGTTTTGCCAACCTATTGTTGCAATTCTGAGCGGTTTCCCTTGTGGTCTTGATTGTCTATTCTGGTTTTGACTTATTCCGTTTTCTGACTATTCTCCTTCTCGATTTCTCCTTCTGGTTGTGGTTGCCTGTATCTTACTCTCCCTTGGCTCTGATCTCCCTTCCGTACTCTCGACTCTCCCTTCGGATTTCCCTCATGATTTGGTCGCCTCGCTCTCTGCTATTCTGGTTACGACTTCTGCCTGTCTCCTGGTCTACGATTCTCGCTCCGTCCCGTTTTGTGTTTGTTTGTATTTTGCTGCTCTGTCACACTGCTGATCTTAATAAATCCAACGTAACTTTTAGCTCTGCGAGCGTCGTGCTGAGTGCTTTGCCTATGACAAATCACTTAATCAAAATTCACTTTAACATGTGATACATTTTAATTAAGCGTTTTTTAGAAAATATTTTTTTTTGTTATTGTAAAACATGTTTTAAAAAATACTTTTAAGTACTGCATTAAAATATTTACTTCAATAATGGGGAAAATTAATTATATATAAAGAAAAAAATGCAGGCACCTTTTTAAATAATATATTTTGTAGTTTAATTTTATTTGAGTGCCAGCTGATAATTTGCATATCGGTTATGCATATCTGTTTTGAATTTCATATCATAGCAATTATACTCGCAAAGAATACATGACATTCAGTATACTTTAGAAGCTTTTAGTTTGTGTAAAATCGTAGGAATGTTATAACATTCATTAATCAATTCATGCATATTTTATACATATATAAAACAATTACTTCAGCAGACTGGAAGACTTATTTGGTTGGTTCCATTGACCTTAATAAATTAAAAAAAGAACTGATTGTTTGTGCTGTCTGAAAAGTAACATTATAATTCCCCATATTGTCATTTAATTAAGCAAAGAAAATAACATCATGTGATTTTGCAATAACATCAAAATTGTAATTAGACAAAACTGTATATTACAAAACTGTTTATAACAAGCTGCTACACATCTCTAATGTCACACAGAAAGGACTCTATCACTGTATTGGCCTAGCATCATTAGTCCCTCTCAACATTGTTTGGCAGTGGAATAACATATGTCCTGACAACATTCCAGGGTATGTACTTAAGGAATGTGCTGAACAACTGGCATATGTCCTGGCGGACATCTACAACACCTCTTTGAGCCAAGTCATTGTGCTTCAAAACCACAACCATTGTACCACTGTCAAAGAAGTCACCAGCAGCATCACTCAATGACTACCGCCCTATAGCACTGACTCCCATCGTCATGAAGTGCTTTGAGAGACTGGTCAAAGATCACATCACATCACGACTGCCTCCAACATTAGACCCACTTCAATTTGCATACCGCCCCAACTGCTCCACTGATGATGCCATATCAACAGCACTCCACCTGAGCCTGACTCATCTGGAAAACAAAAACACTTACGTGCGGATGCTCTTCATTGATTTCAGCTCCGCCTTTAACACAGTCATCCCCCAGCACCTTGTTGAAAAACTTGGCCCATTAGGCATTGACACCTCACTGTGTAACTGGTTATTGGACTTCCTCACAGACAGACCGCAGACAGTACGGGTTGGAGAAAACAAATCCCAAACCACCATCATGAACACTGGTGTTCCTCAAGGATGCGTGTTTAGCCCTCTGTTGTTCACTTTGTTGACCCACGACTGCTGTGCCAAGTACAACTCAAACCACATCATCAGGTTTGCAGATGACACTACAGTAGTGGGCCTCATCAGTAACGACGATGACTCCGCCTACAGAGAGGAGGTGAACCAACTCGTTGCCTGGTGCGACAGCAACAACCTGTCACTGAATGTCAACAAGACAAAATAAATGACTGTTGACTTCAGGAGGAAACACACAGTTCACACACCGCTCACAATCCATGGCAAAACTGTGGAGTTTGTGAAAAGCACCAAGTTTCTGGGGGTGCACATGGCAGACGACCTGACATGGACCACACACACCTCCTCCCTGGTCAAGAAAGCACAACAGCGCCTTCACTTCCTACGAAGGATGAGAAGAGCTAACCTTCCGCCTCATATCCTCACTACATTCTACAGAGGAACAATAGAGAGTATCCTGACCAGCAGCCTCACGGTCTGGTACAGCAGCTGCACCATCGCCGAACAGAAATCACTCCAGAGAGTGGTGAGGACAGCAGAGTTCATCACCAGGACCTCACTTCCACCTGTACATGATCTGTACCCATCACGGTGCCACAGCAGAGCCACCAAGATGGTCAGAGATCCCACCCACCCAGCCAACGGACTGTTCAGACTGCTGCCCTCTGGAAAACGCTACCGCATCATGCGGTGCAGGACTTCCAGACTGAGCAAAAGTTTCTTTCCACAAGCCATCAGACTGCTCAACACTTCCTGATGAGCAGACTCATCAGATCTGTTACTCCTGAACATATACCTACTTCATACTCAGGTGGTCCTCCACTTAATGCTGCTAATTTTGTGCAATAGACTCATTGTCTCTTTCTAAACCTAAGCACTCTTACAGCTTAAAATGTTTACAGTGTTATGTTTACATTGTTACAGTGTGCAATACTTTGTCAGAACTGTGCAATAAATATTTTCCCTTTAAGTGCAATACATCTGCAAAAACACTTTTTTTGAAGTATACATATCTATTTAGAGTATATCTCACTATTTATCACACACACTCTTTCTATATTTCCCACTGCACTATCATGTTGTTATTTATTTGTCATGTTAGTTGTATGTCTTGTGTTTTTATATATCTGCACATTGGAGTTTGGAGAAACGCAATCTCGTTCAGCTATACACTCAGTTGTAAAGTCTGAATGACAATAAAGTTCAATTTGACTTTGACTTTGACATACATTTTGTCTTTTGACACAACCATTACACATTTTCTTTTGAGCAAGTGAGGATGCACTGTAAGTACATTATTTGTGTCAGCCACTTCAATCATAAATGTAGAGGATATATTCAGTTCAATATCTCTACAAAGCTTTCTGCTGCTTGCAAGCTCCTTTACTAAAACACAGGAAGTGTATGTAGTGGAAGCTCCCTCTTCTGTTTTAAAAGTCACCAAACTCATGACTTTGCAGAAGGTTCCATCTCTTAACTGTATAACTGAATTATTTCTCTTTGTAAGAGTTGTGCTGTTATAAGAATGATACACCACATTGTTTTATATGAAACGGGTGTAAAATAAACCTGAATTAACTGTTACTCCAATAAATTTGTCAATAGCCATCCTCTGCAAAACAGATGTACTCTCTTTTTTCGGCAGCCACAACCTCTCACATGACCTGATTACTCTGCAGACCTCTTAGTATGGCTAGATATACCTTGGAGGTTGTCAAACAGGTGCCTCACATTCACATTTGCACTGACCATGGTTTTCTCAGCTTTTTTGGAGAGGCTTCTCCACCTCAGAAACCTCCTTACTATTTGAGTAGTCACATGTGTTGTTCCACTGAAAAACATAAGTAGAGTTCCATTAAATGACTCAAATGAAAATGTTGATGTTGCCCACAATGGTCCATTGAATGCACATTGAATGAAAAATTAGAAGCACCATATAGTTTCTCAAAGTTAAACACAAACTTGCGAAGTGCTCATTCTGCCATATTCACATGACACACTTTTATGGCATCCTGAAGAAGAATGTGCATTGCAAAGACTAATAGAAAAAGATGATTCCAATACTAAATTCCATTTAAGACAGGCAATGCATAAAAGAGTAAAAATGACCTCCCTTCACTTGCTTCCCAAAATATTCGGTCATTAATTGACCTTGGTGTCCTTGTGACCTCTACAGGTGGTTTAATAGCAAGCAGTTGTTTGTCTATAATGCTGTTTTTTGTGCCCAAATACCAGTCTTTCTCATGGTGCTTACTGTCTAGCCAGAGTGATGCAAGCTGTCTAGTGGTCCTTAAGCAAACACTGTGTTGGGACTCAGGGACAAAACCTGTGATAATGTTAAAGTTCTCAAGCTCGATCAAAGGGGATGGACCTTTCACACCCATTACTGGTTCAGCAGGTGTTGCGAACATGGCTTGTTCAAAATGATCTTGCTCTGTCCGAAGAGGTGGTTCTGGTGTCTCTCAGGCATATAGACCACCTCCACTATGGAGGCAGAAGTCACAGCCATATTTTCCATTAAAGTTCTGTATTTTTCAGAAGGGGGCGTGCGACAGAATCTGCAGAACAGATCAGTTAATGGACTTTACTTGTGTGTTCTCTGTTTTCTGAGTCTTTCCATTTAATTCCAGTTTGTTCCAAATCTTTGAGCTCTGCCCCAAATGCAGTCAAGAATGTGATGATATTTGGCTTCCTGTCACCAAACTCAGTCACCATATGTTAGCACAGCGATCTTTTGGCAAAAGTTCTATAATTTGGCACTGAATAGGCCATATCTGATAACTGTTACTTTCAAAAACTGGAACTCCATCACAGTTCCATATGATAGAGATGTCATCATCTCCCATTCTGCCACTCTGTTTTAGGTTTTTATATTCTGCTCCACATTGTATATCACAAATAATGCCTGTTATTGACTGTCTTTGATTTAAATTAATGATAGGTTTCTCCAAAATGTCCACTATCTGGCTTGCCAGACTAAGGACAAGAAAGTAAGAACCAGCTCTTAGATTATAGTCAACATCAAATTTATATTTACAAGAAGAACAATCTGTTGGAGCTGTCTCACTGGGGCCTGTGTAGCTTTCACACTTAATGCAATAAAAATGTGGCACATAGTGGCCAAACTGTCCATAGGCTTTATCAAAAAGATACAATGTAGCTGGCACTAAACCAGGAAAATGTTCATTAAAAATGTTGAGAAGGTGTTGAAGAGCTACACCACTCAGGTTGTGCCTCAGTACATACGACATAAGCAACAGCAGGCTCTGTCCTTTTGTGAGGGAGTGTCACGCATATGACTGTTCCTGACACTAACTTACTTCCAAACTCCATTTCCCAGAATGCACATCCGGATGATGTCACACCCACATGTTCACCTCCAGCCAATCATGCACCTGTCCCACGATCAGCCTCCCCGGAATTCTAATACGCACAGCTGTTTGTCATTACGATCACCCCATATAAGCTTCACACACACAGACACACTTTGCGAAGTTTTGCCAACCTATAGTTGCAATTCTGAGCGGTTTCCCTTGTGGTCTTGTTTGTCTATTCTGGTTTTGACTTATTCCGTTTTCTGACTATTCTCCCTCTCGATTTCTCCTTCTGGTTGTGGTTGCCTGTATCTTACTCTCCCTTGGCTCTGATCTCCCTTCCGTACTCTCGACTCTCCCTTCGGATTTCCCTCATGATTTGGTCGCCTCGCTCTCTGCTATTCTGGTTACGACTTCTGCCTGTCTCCTGGTCTACGATTCTCGCTCCGTCCCGTTTTGTGTTTGTTTGTATTTTGCTGCTCTGTCACACTGCTGATCTTAATAAATCAAACGTAACTTTTAGCTCTGCGAGCGTCGTGCTGAGTGCTTTGCCTTTGACAGGGAGGCACCAGGGTACAGGGTCATCGCCATGGTGTATCTGTGATAGGAGACAAAAAAATAAATACTCATATTCACACACTATAAAACCTTATTTTTAAACATTTTATTTAATCCTGGGTTAGAGAATATAATTTGATATTATTACAGATGGCCATGGCCACTTAAACTCATTGCAAGCCTTCAGTATTACAATAGATACAGACATAACGATTGATACTGCATGTTTCATATAACTATCAATGTACCCTGAATGAAATGTTGAAATGTTGATTCCCATGCATGGTTCCTTCTGAACATTCTTTCTGCTCCTGGCTTGTTTCTGCTTCTTCTCTCTCCTCCTGGTTCCTTTCTTCTTCTTTTCTCTCCTCCTGGCTTCTTTCTTCTTCTTCTCTTTCGCCCTGGCTCCTTTCTTCTTCTTCTCTCTCCTCCTGGCTCCTTTCTTCTCCTTCTCTTTCTTCTTGGCTTTTTTTCTTCTCCTTTCTCTTCTCGGTTCCTTTCTTCTCCTTCTCTCTCGTCTTGGCTTATCTCTTCTCCTTTACTCCACCAATGGCTCCTTTCTTTTCCTTCTCTCTCCTCTTGGCTCCTTTCTTCTTTTGCTTTCTCCTCTTGTCTACCTTCTTCCTGTCCACCTCTCTGGCCCTCTTCTTCCATTTTTCTTACCTCCTGGATTCTTCTTTTTACTCTCTTATTTGGGCCTCTCTCCTCTTCTAGTATCCCCTGTTGTGCCCATTCCTCCTTCTCATTGTCTTCCTGTTCCTTTTCTTCCTCTTCTCTTTCCTCAAAGTGATTAACTGCACCACTATGCTTGTCTGCTAATTGATTCTAAGACAAACATAACAGCAATTAAATAAACCTTCAGTGTTACTGTCTTTAACAGGACATGACTGTCCTGTGTACTAAATGGGGAATTACTGTATATTTCTGCATAATTAAATTGTTGACATGTAAACAAGTCACTTAGAGCAGTTTGATGTAAAAATATTCATTGTAGAAGAACATAACGACCAGAGCTCACAATGTCCACAACACAAATATAAGCCATTTTATTTATCAATTACCTCAAGCAACCCAACATATGTCTTTTGGGTTTTTATATGTAATCTTGATGGTAAATACTTAGAACCTTAGAACACCCTCCATGTACAACTCCTTCAATAATAGTTTATAAGACATACAGTTTTTTACAAGTCAAAACTTTAAAAAATAAAAAATGCCTCAGGCATGTGACATTTGTAGCCATTACATTAGTACATTTCATGGTAGTAATTTAAACTCTATCAGCAGTATGAACAGTTCTGACTCTGAACAGAACTGAGCATTTCACCTCAAACCCACTGTGAAGATCTTTGTTTGCATCGTACACCTTTTATTTATGCATTACTTACATAAGTATGTAATTCCCCTTTAAGCCTGGTAACTAATATGAACTTGGCCCAACCCTCACAGTCCCACAAGCATAAAAGCATATGTTTTGTTTTGAATGCTTTTATTGCAGTCAGCAGAAATGGTAGATGGTTGCTGATCACCACCAAAACCAGAACATGTTGTGTTTTGGACACTGACATGGACCTGCTGGTAGGCCAGCTACATATCTAGTAAGGATACAAAAACAATAGCTTAAACACATTTATTATTCTGACCTTACCGTATTAAGAACTCTTCTCCTGTATGCAGTTGTTCGAGGAACATCACCATGTGCGTGAATAATTGCCTTGTAGCTTTTGAGTGATTTCTGTTTCTGGTTCTGTAGTGAGATTACATATAAAGTTAATTTAAGAAATAACAACAAATGACAACTTGAGTCATTAAAAAATAAACATTTGTCATATTTAATATTTAATGTTTACCTGTTTGGTTTGTAGTCGTCTGTATTTTGTTGTCTTTGGTGTTGCTGATTCTGTGTCAGTCAGGTGTCTCTTGCAGCTTCTAATTGACGCCATGGTGTAAAACGCAGAACTGTTAAAATTCAAACTCGCAAAAGTAAAAAAAGTTAACTGTTTGAGCGCGAAGACCATTGACCAATCAGTTGCGGCCGTACGTTTTTTCGTTGAGCCAATCGGAGCCATCTAACAGCAGCTGCAAGCGCCAACTAGCCGCAAGTTCGTCAGGTCAAACTCATCATGTTCAGAGCCTGGATGATGGGGAAGTTTAAGTTTGCCATTTTCTATTTCTCTGACAAAAGTGTTGAAGTCGAAAGTACCTCGTTTATTAAAGACCAAAGTGCAGACCAGTTTACACAAATCACGTCACGCCCCGACCTGGACAGTGATGATGGCTGGATAGAAATCAAAAGGCCCACTAGCAAAAGACCGTTGCAGCCACAGCACTGCTGTTTTGAGGTAACGCTATGTGCATTTTAGATAAGTAGCTGGCTAACGTTAGTAAATAGTTTAAATCTTGCTGGCACCAGCTGGCTAGCTTGCCATGGCAACTGTACGACCCTTTGTGGCTATTTTAGCGTTAGTTTGATTAGCTGAACGTTAACACATGTTAGGTTTCTGTAAACGTCGTATATGGTCTAAGTGATGGTGTCATAAAAGTACTTATTTTAACCCGAAGTTAACCCGACCCCTTTGTCCCATTTTGTCAGATATATACCAAGACTTGGTCAGTAAAAAGGTTGCCTTCTTAAAGGGCAAGGATATCTGGACAACGTTCAAAAGAGGAGTAATGATGAAGAAGAGCAAGGCATCTTTTGGAATGAATGAAACCTCAAAGTCAGACACGGTAGAGTCTCACCATCATAGGCCGGTAAATGTACTGTAGTGTATGTGTGCAAGTGACAAAGAGAGAGAGACAGGATATGTGAATCAGAATTTCACATTGTGATGATGCTTTCCATGGCCCACGTACTGTATCAACTCAGAGAAAGGTAAGTTATTTCTACCACACATGTACAGACTTTACGTGGATAGAATTGCATGTTGAGTTTAAGCCAAATCATTTTCCTAACATCCCAAAAATAAGGTAGGTTGGGGTTGACTGCAGTATATTACGTGTCTCAGCCTTTTACAATATTGATGTTTTCCATCTTGAGCGTTTATGCACTATATGGTCCTGAGCATATAGCCATGGATCAACAAAAATGCAACACTTCTGAAGTTTAGATTTTTCAGATTTTAGAAAATTTTCTCAGATTGCTCCTACCTTTTATGGAACCCTTCTCCTGAATATTTACTTTCTTGCAGAGTTTACTTCCAAACTGTAAGCTGCCCCATTCCTTTCTTAACTTGAATACATCTGATCCAGCCAATCTAGGTCCTTACATTGCAGCTGTTTGATGATGATAGTGAAGATGAAAGCCTTGTAGATATTCATCAACCAGAGAGTCGAAATTCGAAATGTCGAAATTTAGATTTACTATGCCTAAGCCATAAGGATTTACAGCTGTAATGATCTCTTTGTGAGTTGATGTTGCTTTAATAATATTTTTCTCTTTATTATTAAAGGGGATTCCACTAATGTTTCTGTTGTTAAGTTATAAACAGTCATTGTGAATGGGTTTGTTGTGAAATGCTTCATATAGACACTTTAGATTTAGATTTAGATGTCTTTACAGTGGTGGTGATGGGAACCTGCATTCACCATGTGTACAACGCAGAACAGCTCAATCACCAGTGAATCAAAACATGTATATAAACGTTTTATATGTAATGAAATAGTGGTAAATTTGAAAAAATGTGTGTTAATTGCATGTACTTCTCCACCATGAATAGCTTTAAAAACCTTTGGTTAAAAGTTACAAAAACAGTTTTAGGTCGAAACCTTTGCAAAACAACATACTAGACATGGGAAGTGTTTTTCATAACCATTTGGTGTAATAACCAGTTCAGATGTCTGGTTCCATTTATCACCGCTGTGAAAATGTATTTCTACAGCAGAGCATTTCACATCAACTCACTGAATGACTGTTTACATTTAGTCATTTAATTACGGATACATTTTGAAAAGGTTTGCAATTTCTCTTTAAATGTATCTAGAACTGCCTGAGTTGGTCAAATCTGTAAAGGAGTGCGTAGAAGCCATTCGTGGAGTTTCAAGCTTGCAGAGCAGAACCCCATCATCTGTGATCTCATTGTCTGGAGCTTCAACTTCATCAGTACCAGACGATGAGATTGAAATGGTATGGTAAATCTCACTGTTTAAGACTGTCATGAAGTCACAGACCAAGCTTCTATACATGTCAGATGTTATGACAGTATTTAACATTGTGGTGTGTGGCTGCAGAGTGTCAGTGGTCTGTAGAGGTCACTAAAAGTACTCATTTCTTTTCATGTGTTTTAATATAAGTGTGTAATCCTAAGTATGTTCCAGTGTCATAAGTCTTGATTGCAAAAAGACTCTAAGAAGAATCTTCCTTTCAGAATGTTTTCAGGTTTAAGTATTTTGTTGTCAATGTGTTTTTGTCACATCAAGTATTCCTGATATGGTCTCTTCTTTTTCTCATCCTACAGCACGCCTTGGCCAACACTGATGTCATGGTTCCGAAAAGGGCCTATCAGAGACTCAACCGAACTAGGATGAGCATCTTTGCGCAGGAGCTGGCTGTCTTGGTCTTCACCAAAGAAACTTTGAGAGAATCCACGCTTACTGGAAAATCTTCCAAGGGAGCTCCACTAAAAAGACAACTTGATGTGGAGAAGGTGCATGCCATAACAGGTAACCTATGTGAAAAACACTATGTGTTTTTCTCTTCACAATGATCTTTTCCCCACTTAAAAAGAATACTTATGGGACTTCCAAGTGGCACAATAGAGCTGTAGAACAGAAGTGTTGGTCCTATCATCAGGAGGTCACTAAGGGTGGGTAGGTTGGCCTCCCTAACCCCCCTGTCACTTAGCGTAATGCTGGTCAATGTGGGCATCTGTTAGCTGATGTAGCAGAGTTGCAGGTGGGGCTCTCCTCCAAGTGTTTTGGACTGTGCAGTGACGCTGTATTGGCAGCAGTTTGAAAAGATGAGGTTATCATGTGTATCAGATGAAGCACGTTCTGCCCTCACCCTCCCAGCACTGGGGGTATCTCGTGTGATGGGGGAGTCTGAACTACTAACTGCTACGTCCTACCTACAAAACTACCTAACAACTGGGGGAAAATAAAACAAAATGAAGAACAGTGCTTATAGTTCCATTAACTTCTCAGGGATCTAAACATGCTGCAAATTAATTATACTTGTACAGTATTCATACTTGTAGCTGTGCAAGTAATGTACATAAACTGAATGCTGATAGGGTTGAATCATACAATTTTGTTACTGCTAATACTTATTTAGAGTTAATTTACCAAATTCTGAATGAATATACTTAAATGACTTGGGGATTATCATTTTGAGCCTGAAAATGATTTAGCAATACTGAAAATGTCATATTAAAATGCTATATAAACTAAACTACTGCTTGATGCAGTTATGACGGAATTTCCAAATGCATCGGCCTCAGATTTGCCAACTGCAATAAGGTGAAAATGCGACAATGAGCAATTTACACAGAAAAACCTGCAAGTTTGATCTGCTTTTTGTTTTCTGCTAAGCATTTTGATTTTCGATTTGACAGTTAACCTGTTGTAAGCAAGGCAGATTATTAGTCTTTGTTCTAAGACTGTTGTTATCAAACAAAGTGTTTTTGTTTGTTTATGTTTAAATTTTTTGTAATTTGCTTTACTGAATTCTAAATGCAGAGAAATTTGTTGTTATTATGCAGCACTTAAATAGCGTGTTAAGTTGACGTTGTAATAGGTTGCTTCTATCTTTTAATTTCTCCTAGAACTGCCTGATGTGGTCTCCTGTTATGGAATATAAAAAGAAGTACAAGTTTATTTAGTGCCGTAATCAACACATATGTAATGTTTAAAGCATGGCATTACTTGTTTAATACATATTAAAGTTTTTGAAATGCAGTATCCATGTTTTTTTATCACAATCATTAATAAGATACAGCATATTGTGCATAAGTATTTGTAATACATCAAAAAGGGGAACTGAAAATGTATTTTTTTGTAAATTAAGTGCAACCATAGTAATAAAAATGTGACTTAATGTGCTATTTAAGCATACTTTATTGTACTTAAAAACACTTAAAATGTCATAAGCAAAATCATGTACTTATACTTGTAACACACTAAAACTTATAATACATTATATTTAAATATATTTGTTTTGCACTACAAAGCCCTAGTAGTGTACTATTTTAGTAAGACAAAGGAACTAAAGGTACATTTTCTGCTCTAATGTAAATATATTTGTGGTCTACTTTTACCACACACAATGTATAATAGTTACACAGTTGTAATACATATTAAATGTATTTTCATTACACTTAAAGTTTATGTGAAACATGGATCTAAATACACGTGCAGTAGTATGTTAAAAAAGTCCACCTAAGTATACTTCAAATAGTTCCATTTTAGCACAGTTAAGTGCACTTAAGTGCAGTTAAACTTTTGTGCTATGTTTGTACAAATAAAGTGAAATAAGTACAAAAATAGTTTTAGCACTCTTTAAGTGCATTTATCATTAGTGTGGCTGCAAGTATACTTTAGTGCACTGTAGTATAATGAAGTTTAATATACCTAAGCTTTTTTCACCAGGGTACACTTGGATTTAACGTTCACACAGATGTTTATGGTAAACTAGGATGTTGGTACTGTTGATCGCGGTCACACAGGTTTGTTGACAGAGGAGTGGGGGGATCCCAGTGTCTCAGGGTACTCTCATGTCTATGTTAGCTTCTGGTTCTCTCCTTTTAGTTTAGGCTGTTATAGTTAGAACTGCCGGAGTCACCTGCCACACTCTGAAATTGGTTATCTGTTTACTTCTGTAACCCTGTAGAAATAAGCATCCTATAGCTGAGCCATTCTGTAAAACTTGTGCATTGACTCCTCCCACATTTCCCTCTCCTCACTGCCCCTCCCTTTTCACTCCCTACCTTGCACTCTTCCAGAGTGAGTGTGCGTTCTGAGCTCATGCCGAATAGCCATTTTCAAGAGCAGATTAAAAGTTTAGAATGCTGTTAAACCTTCCAAAGGGGACATAAAATACCCTTATTTACACAGTTAGTACTGTGTCGTACAGGTTTTTTTTTTTTATTGCTGGGAAAAATGTGCGAACTCTTGAGTCCAAGATGGCGAGCCACCCCGAGACTACATGTCACAGAATGCTGTGTGAGTGACGTCAGCAGCGTGAGCACAAGCCGCAGCGCTGAGAGAGAGAGAGACAGACAGACCACAGATAAGAGAAGCAAGCCTTTGACACACACATACATAAAACACTAGTCTACCCGGGTAGTGAAGATAAAAACCCACACAACTGACACATTGGGACGATTTTACACACAAAAGACTAAGAAACAGAACGTTGACTATTAAAGGAAGAAGGGAAAAAATTGCTGAACTGTTGGGATCCATTGGACTTGTTGTTACTGTTTGTTACGTATTATTGTTTTGCTCTGTTTGGAGAGTGAGCACAAGTTATTTTTTTCAGTGGCTAAACCTGAGCTGAGTAACTCCTGTGTGAGCATTTGTTTGTTATTTGAATCTTTTTGCCCATTTAGTATCATTTTATTGAATCTGAATTAAGCCCTTCAAACTAAATTCCTCATTATATACACCCCTTACTCGAATATTTGATCTATTTTGTTTTTGTTTTATTTTCTCTAACTACACAAACATTCACACACACACCATTTTTTTGTAAATAAATGTATAATTGTATCTTTAACTTTTGGTCCAAGCCCTCCTCCTTAGCGTACCTAGAGCAAGATTTATACTGGTCCAACCCCTAAGATTAAACACCCAAAAATCTCTGGGTTTCGTTCCCCCATAGTGAGAGCCCTTGTGATATACTGTTACACAGAGACTGTGAATTAGCTAATGTAGTTACTGCATTACATATACGAGTGTTACACTTCTTTCATATTCTCTACAGTCATACTCCTGGGCCCAACTAATTTCTTCTCTTTACTCTTCCTGACATAATGACTATTCTCCCGTCTTGTTGAATGCTGTTGGAGGACTGACCATCAGGGCCTCCTCCCCACCGATCACCAACCAGCTCTCCTGTCCATTTGTGCCAACTGCAACACCCTCCATTGCATCACTGTGCCATCCAGATGCACCAGCATTGAGATAGGATGGGACTGTTTCAGTTCACGCCCACTTTACATAAAGACTTAATCAGAGACTGCCTCTACCAGTGCAGTTTCTAAAGCTTTGTCATCCAGATTTCAAACAGAGACTCTCTTAGTTTTTCTTTGGTATTTAACGTATTAAACTATGAACACTGGAGTTAAATAATGGAGAACAGGTCTCATCTTGTGAGTCTTGGTTCCTCCCAAGGTTTCTTCCTCAAGTCTGAGGGAGTTTTTCCTTGCCACTGTTGCCTGTCTGCTTTCAAAACTTCTGTAAAGCTGCTTTGTGACAACATTGCTATAGAAATATATTTGAATTGAAGTGTTAGCAAGATACGTTAAATTAAATTAATGTACATTAAACTCAAACTGTATTTATATTGGCCAAAGTGAAAAAGTAGAGTTCAGTACATAAAACTGTGAAACTGAAACACTGTTGTTTCTGCTTCAGGTACAAATCCTGCATTTAAAAAAGAGAATGGTAAAACAAGCAGATTCCAAAATCCTAATCTGTTATGTAACAGTCTTGGCACAATACAAAATCTCCATAAAATTTCAACAACACGAGTGCAGTCAAAGTGCCACACTATGTACAGAAATGTATCAGTCCAACCTGTAAAGGTGATGTCAGCACTCTCCAAGGAATCAAACTGTCATTGATGCTCATTCTTAAATAGGACTAAATTTCTATTCTGCAGCTTCTTAATCAAAGATTACGCTCCACCTTAAATGCTGCAGCTTGTACAGGCACCAGAGTGTAACCGCAGCTGTCACACCTTCCCTGTCCTTGTCTGTCTGTTTACGTTCTGTCAGTTCCATGTGCCTCTGTTTACGTTTCTCGTGTTGCTCGTGTGCTCCTTTCTCTACGCCCTTGCCCCACCTCACTCACCTGTGCCCCATTGGTGATCAGTCCCGTCACCTGTTCCCTGTTGTTAGCCTTTGTTATTTATACCCTCTGTCTGCTGTTTGTGTTGGGCAGTCATTGTGTTAACTCTGTCTTTGTAACCTGTTTGTTTACTTATTAAAATCACATTTTCATTTATAAGCTTGCGTGTGTGTCAGCCATTCCCTGCCTTCGTCTGCCCTTGCTTCAGCTAGATCCGCCTGACAGCAGCATCCTTTAAGGTTTGCAGAATAAGCTGCCACATATTGGAGCAACTTCAGCTCCCACATCTCTAACAAGATCCTGAACAACTGTAATTCAGAGTTGTTAGTTTGCACTGCACATTCACTCCAGTCAGTTTCTCAAACCTTGACACTGAAGAGACTGAAGAGAGAAGCAGTTCCACCTTTATTAGCATCACAACCCCAACAGTAACACTGTTTGTTGAAGCAGATCATCTTAAACTAAAGTTTTATAGTTAGTAACAACTTTAACTTACTTTGTGTTGATGTCAAGATTGAAAGCAAGTAGCTAGTATAGGTAACATTAGATAATAGCTGGCTCCGATTAACTAGTATAGTTAAATAAATAGTACAAGGTTTATTCTATTTTTCTGTCTGTGTCTATTTTGACATGTTGTGCTAAGCTTATATTGGCTATTAGCAAGCCTCAAGTATCTAGCTGAGCTAATGAAATAGTCTGGCAACCTAACTTAATTACATAGATGTATATTTTATTGTACTGTCTGTGTCTGTTTGAACAAGCTTCTTTTGTATGAACATCACAATGTATCTCTTAAAACCAGCAAATCAGAGCATAGCTCATTAAATGGGGCCAAATAATAGGGTGTAAATGTGCATGTAAAACTGTGTTTTTTCCCCTCGACAAAAGTCACATACCTTCTATGTATACATCACAGAACGGCTTAAAATACTAAATAAATGCATTCCATGGCACCAACAAGTCAAGCAGCAAGATCATTTTGTCTGGTCTTTAACAAAACACTGTAATTACAGGAATAAACTGAAAGCATGGAAAGCTCACATGACTGATCTTAAATTTAAAGAAAGTGTTCTTATTCTATAAAACTCCCCCACTTTTTTTCCCCCCACTGCACGTTTAAAAACAAAAGCTGACCCCAATGAAAACCAGTGGAACTCCAGCTCCTTAATAAATACAGTTAACAGTTGAATTGTCTTTTTGGTCATTGAATAACACTCTAAAGCAGGAGTGCATATCTAGTCCTGGAGGGCTGGTGTTCAACAACGTTTGAGGGATTACCTACTTAAGCACACCTGTTTACATTAGTCTTTAAGAAGGGAATGTAAAATTACCTAGACTCTGGACCTTCAGGTCTGGAGTCATGTACACCAGCTCTACAGCATCCACTTTGGGTAATTAGCTGCCTTGCTTGCTGGTTGTTTCTATGGAGGCTAGCATGAATGCTAATAGCATTAGCTACTTTCTTAGCTTTTTGAAAATAGCAATTTACATAATATGCTAGCGTTTATATATATATATATATATATATATATATATATATATATATATATATATATATATATATATATATATATATATATGTCATGCAACAGTGTTTGTTAACTTTATCTTTACCTATAGTTGGCTTCAGCTGTAAGTGATAGCAAAGACAGAGTGCTATTTGGGCCTTGATACCACAACCAGAAAACAAGAGTACTGGACCAAAGGCCGGAGAGAAAAAAAGCAGAGTTCTGGTTTTCTAGTGGCGTTCCTTTAAAGTGCTGTCTTCAGCTTTCTTCCACTGTCTCGTTTTATGAGATGAGTGTGAAACAGCCTTCAGGGTAAAACCAATCAAATTAGCAGTGTAAAGAACACCACATATACACCCGCCAGATGCTGTATTAGAAACCCTTACCTTGTTACAGATATACTTACAGCCATGTGTCTATGACAATTTACATTAGTCCTCCTTTTCTTCTTTTGCAGTGGCCGTTTTCTGACCCCAAAGCTGCTCTTGGCCGGGGGGGCTATCTCAATGTAAAATTCCAGCACACTGGATCAACGGTTTGATTTTGTTTTTCACTAATTTCAGTAAATATGTAATCAAGCTCATGTTGCTGTATAAGGTAGACAGACACCAGTTTACATACGGAACGTGGCATTTCAAGTTATTATGTTGGCGTGCTACCTATTGCCAGAAAATGCCACAGCAGGGCGCCTTTCCAAAGCAGCTGTACGTTGAGGGTAATCTGAAGTAAACAACATTTTTGTATGCAAATAGTTTGACTGGATAAAAACATACAGTTTCAACCTCATACGAAATACTGTCAAGCTAGAATTCCTGAGCATGATGTGTCCCGGAATGGAATACAGTCGGACAGTTCAGGAAGGTCCTTGTCATCCACCCTTTTGGCTGGATATATGTGGTTGACGTGTAACAGTCACAGCAACACCTCTGTACCTGTTGCACATATGGCAGTAGTGTTACTGCTGTATTGAGAATGATCAAATATCTGATAAACAGAAGTCCACCATTCAGTTATTTGATGTACAGTACAGTTTATATTTTAGGAGATGTGTCTGAGGAGATCAGATATATAATCCAGGAACGGAAATGTCAAAAAAAAATGAATGAAAAAGCAGAAGTTTTTTTAAAACGGGAATGCAAAAAAACATATTTAACTAATTATGCATAACCAAAACTGTTAATAAACTGTACTATACTGTACTTAATTATTTGATAAGGAGGAAACAAATTAGATCCCAAAACATTACTGAGAAGTGGAAATAGACCAAAAGGAAAAAAATTTGCTCATCAAACTAAGAACAATATTCAGGACCCTGGAGGCGAAATGTGCCCACAGTCTATCTGCCAATCACAATGTAGATGTTTTGGCCTGCTACTACCTGCCGACACATATCAGGGCAAATGACTTCCAGTATTTCAGTAACGGAATCAGAATCATTTATTTCGCCAAGCATGTCATACATTCAAGGTATTTGTCTTGGTGATGTCACACCCTGTCCTGTTCTCTCTGTTTAAGTCCTGTTTTCATTCCCCTGTATTAGCCATGTGCTAATATTTTTGTCATGTGTCGGCCATGTGGTTCTGTTTGTTTGGTCATGTGCTCCTTGTCTCCACCCCTCACCTGTTTCCTATCTGTGACCCCGCCTATTGTTCTCAGGTGATTCTTGTTCCCTCTTGTTAACCTGTATAGGTATGAGGCGTGTTCGACTTCATGTGGCGCTGCACAGCTCGATCTCCGCCTGGCTCGGTGCGGTGCATGCCGGTTCGTTTTTTTTTTTTGTCCGACTTGAGTCGGTGCACACCGATGCTTCACACTGACATACTACTTTAACATCTCGTGAGTGTGAGGAGCTGCAGACTTCATACTCAGTCTCTGCAGGTGCTCTCCACCAACTGCATGAGTGGAAAAACGGCTTGATGATGACAGAGCTTAATCCTCATTGGTTAGAAGCTCTACAGACACCTCTGACATTTAACTCTTTTTACTGTAAAATATATATACATCTCCTCTAAAACTCTTTAAAGACCCAATATTTACACTAATACTATCATATCTAGTAGCATGGAAGTTCATTTTCAAGCAGCATTCAACATATTTCTTTTTTCATATTTAGTATTTTAGATTATGAAGAGGCTCCAGTACCATAGACTTTTACTCTTGTGATTTGTGAGTGTCTTTAAGAGCACTACATCACTACTGCGTTTAGATCTATTTTTTTTTTCTAATTATTTTCCTTCTTTTTACTATCTTTCTGTTGCGTCTACTTCATCAGCTGTAAAGAGAGCAAACACCGCAAGACCCGCTGTTGTTCTTGTAGGCTGCAGATGGCGACTATCCGAGTTGAGGCTCTTTTTTAACCTCCTCCCCCCACTGCGTTCGACTGCTATCGCTGACCACCAAGACCACCATGTTTTCCTCCCTGCTTTGTGGTTTGTTTTCTGTGTTTCCTGTGTTTGATGTTTCCCTGTATTTCCTTTGTGTTTTGTTTTTGTTTTGTGTTCAGTAAAATCTGTTAAATCTTGTGGTTGCGTCCCTCCGTTCGTCCAGCCTTTTCCTCCATCTCCTTATCTGCTCCACGCACCCCAACCCCTGACAGTGAGACACACATATATGACATGAAACAAGAACAATATTACACTATTATACTAATAGTATACTAATATTATAAGAGAAAGGCACAAGATAAGACATATAAATAGAATAAAGAATATGAACAATTAGAGTAATGGGGAGCCAGGCAAGGTGCTAATGAGCGTGACAACGCTTTGCCAAACAGGTATATCAAAATCTGTGCTTATTTGTGTGCGGAGATTCTACACATAAGTGAGTAGACATATATTATAAGAGCTACTATATACAGAATCTCAACAGCTGTGCAAATAAGCATTGTGTTACGAATGATTTGAAATTCTATTCACAAATAAATGATTTTCTCTTCAAATAATTACGACTGAAAATGACTGCCGTGTCAGACTTGTCTTTGGTTGGCTTAATTGTGGAGTATTAGTCTTTCTGTATAGCGCTTTCTTTCACAGCTGAGGCCGACTCAAGGCTCTATCGTTTCTGTAGCACAATATTTCAATTCATGTGCCGTGATTCTTTCACAACTACTTGAAGTAAATTTCTTACTTTCTTATGGATTACTACGTTTTTTTCCTTTTATGTTAATTATGCATGGTAATTATTGTGTGATTATATTAATTTTGTATAGACTGTTTATTCATTTGTGAGCTGTCGTCCTTCTCCAGCAAGCAGTGGTTTGGTTAAATGCCTGCTTCTGCACATGACATGGAAATTAAGTCCTGTGTTGCAAGACACTGTGGTGGGACTTCTACAGGCAATCAGACTTAACTTTGAGGACATGGAGTATCATCTACTCAGATTTCTAGAAAGCAAGTCTTTTTAATAGAATGAAAACAAATGATAAAGAGCAGATAAATACATGAATTTTAATGCTGTATTTAGTAGTTGATTCTTGCGTATGGTTTCATGTTAAATATCGATGCTGTCAAGTACCTTAAAAATAGTAACTTTCAGTTTTAATGTAAGTCAATGTAAGTGATTTTGGTGCATTTCTATTGGTCCATTCATCATGAAACTTACACAGGATACTAAGAGCAGCTGTTTTGTTCAAATAATAAAGAAAAATGAAAAATGGACAAAAATGGAGCTACCTGTTTTTCTGTGGACAGTGACAATATATATATATATATATATATATATATATGTGGTCTGTGGATATCATTAACTGGCCAGGGATTTGTAGCCAAGTGAACATGGCATCATTTGAAGACGTTCCTGTGATGCTGCTGCTGCTGTTGTGGTTTTGCTGCTGCAGAGCTAGAAAACTAGCAAGCCAACTTGAGCTTCCTGATTGAAGGTTTACAGGTCCTATCTCCCCAGCGTGCTGTCTGGATTTCGACTGCGCTGCCTGGTTTGGCTGCGTTGGCGGTAGTTCTAATTAAACCGAGAGAACTCATGGCTTATTATAGCGTGCGTGCAGCCCCATACCTGCTACCGCGTGAATGGTCTAGACGGTGATATAATTATTGCCAGCTTCACTGGAACATTCCTTTACAGTTTTTCTCCTTTTAGCAGTAAAAAAAGAAGATGAAACAACTCCCCCAGAGACTGCGAGGCGTTTAGTGCCTTCTGTAGAAAGTTTATAATCTACTCCGGCTCTGAACTTCACCGCGTGATGGCGGGGAGAATTACGTGACGTGGGAGGCTGAGGTTCAATTCAGGATCCGAAATCAAATTCTGTTGCGTAAGTGCACCTCCAGCAAACATCGTGCCAGGCTATTCTTTAAAGTCCCGCTCCCATATGAGCGGCGGAACGGAGATACAGCTGTGTTCATATCTCATTAGAGCCTAATTATATCGAAGGCAAGGATGTCTTCATTCTTTCTTTAAGATTCTGCTGAGTCCTTTCATCTGGTTGCGCAGGGTATAGGTTACGCATGCTCTTTGAAATACATATGTTGCTTTATGCCCCGAGGCTCTTTTCTTTCGGATGAGGAATTATGGGATGCATTATGCATGCACCTCTGGGTTGCCCTGGTTTATGGGGAACATCTAGTGGCGCATGACTCAGCAAAGGAGAATGGAGTGCGTCTCGTTGTGTGGAACACCTTCTCTCTCTTAAATACACCTCCCTACGCCTTTCATGCATCAGTAGCCTTTCAGCTCGCTCTCCCGCGCTCCCTCTCTCTCTCTCTCTATCCCTTAATTTCTCCCCTGCTACTCTCTCTCCAGCACACCTCAAACCCAATCAACAGCTCTGGCTGTGAGCCTGCTAGCAAAATGGCTGACCTCGGAGCATGAAAGGGAGAAAGTGAGAAAACAGGAGAGACACACAGAGAGAGAGAAACCCAGACAGAGGGAAGAGAGGGATGAGTGACAGATGAGAGTCAGAGGGGTAGACAGAAGATGAAGCGAAATGAGAGAACAACGCAGGATTTAGGCAAATAAGACGAGCATTATTGCAGAGGAGTGGTATTGAAAAAGCCAGGCAGGACAGAGGGCACAATAAATACAAGGGTTTTAGCGGAAGCACTTGATGGAGGCGCTGTGTAAATAGCAAAGCCGCCGGGCGTGTTTGCAAGGACTTTAATAAGGTTTTAGGGAAAGACCAAAGGGTTGAGGCTGACAGACACAAAGGCACTGCAGTCCGAATCCAGGCAGCTTAATTTCATCAGTTCTATTATCCACCTGGCATAATGAGATCAGGGATTTTCAGGCCAGATATCAAATTCAATTTGCAACTCCCACAATAGGGCACTGTCGTTTTCGCGCCGTAACCCGAGTGCCTATGGAAAAGCACCTTCGGAAGTGACGCGCCGCCAGGGATACGTGAGCATCTTGTGCAAACGTTCTCGCTCAGGACCTTGTTTTTCCGGTGAAGCCTTTTTTTTAACTCTGGCTCATCACCTGAACGATACGTTCATATTGGCAGCTGCGTCCTTCCCCGCTTTTCATCTCACCACGTATCACCTTTCAAAGTTCAAGCAGCGAATTCCATTTCCACCATTCCACCATTCCTAGCAGTGGCATCATCGCCTTACTTCTGCAACAAAACACTCCTATGTGCAGAAAGTCAAAAGTGGTGTGAGAGTCCTCCATTAGATGGCATACCAGTGTCGTGTCCCTTTTCTCTGGGAACAACTCCAGCACCTGCACTGGGAAAGAGCACTCGCACAAACTTAATGCTAATCCCAGCCATAATGATGTCGTGTACTGGGATGTTGAGGTTTTTGAGATGACACAAAGCTTCAGCTGGGGCTGAATACAGTGGGACACGCTTTAGCACAGGACAGAAGAGAGATTCTGATGTATTTGCTACAAGTTAACCAGCCTCGGAAAGCAAGAACTGTGAGTTCTGCATCAATCAAATCTGTCATCTGAACATTTTCAATCATGAGACGACACCTGCATCTGCTCTACGTTTGATGGACAGTGCACGAGGCAGCCCAACCCTCCATTTGTAAGTGCGCATGGGGCCATCGCATTGCGAGCAATCTTCGGACAATAGCCTTTTGATACGAAGAGTGTAAACAGTCAAATATGAGATTTGCTTAGTGCCGACCCCCCCCCCTTCCTTCCTTTTTCACGAGCATAACAATCATGAACTGTCCGTTTGAATAATTTCAGGGGTGCAGCATCTTGCTAAAGGCTATTTAATTTCACAGCTTATTCTCTGGTTGAAACTGATTCTGGAGAGGACTTGATCTGTGTGGCGGAATACAAATTCAGGCTTTCCACCGCTGTCAATAGAGTGCCAGCCTAATTTGAGACGAGCCATTTCATTAAAACGAGAAATTTAAAAAGCCAGGCACTTAATTCTTTGTATCTGCAGAGGCTTGTTGTGGGAGTATTAGCGAGCAGATAGGAATTAAGTGTGTGCCCCATGGTGATGCCTATAGCTGTTAGTTTGAAGTAGCTTCACAATGTCAAGGAGGACTATCTCACACCACAGTTGAACATATTTCTGACTTATTTGTTGGACGCTTGAAGCTCTCTCTTTTTCTTTTTTCTATCCTCCGCTGTCACCGTTCTTCTTCCGTACCCACTACGTTCGACAGATTGAACCTGATCTGCGGTTTCACAGTGTGAATCTGTGCTGCTAGTTCTATAGCATAGTTAGAGCATTGACAGACAAGTCACCTCCATCTTATAGGGGCATATCTCTGAGGACATGTCTACATCTTTGGAGTCTATACACTAGCAGACTCACAGCTTTCCCTCCGGAGTTGCACACACACACACTCAAGCGCACACTTGTGGCAAAACACGAAGCCCACAAAACTGGCCCCATCTTTTTATCCTGTGAAAGCTGGTGACATTTGGGGCTGGTTGCCACGTCATTAACTGCGGGTCCGAGTCACACTGTCAGGGGCACTATTGCGGCAAGAATTTTAATAAAGCAACTCCTCAATGTGTCAGCGGCCCTCCTCCCCACCGTCCTCCCCCACCAAAATGTCCCTGTCTGGGGTTGTCACTTGCACCCCCGCCGTCCGCCCCGCCAGCCAGCATTTTGTCCATCCTCCAAAGTCGGCGAACTTTTTTTTTTTTTTTTTACGAAGCTTCACTTGCAAACCCAGTCACACTCCTGTCCAAGGCCCGGCACGTCGCGCTCTCCATTTTTCAAGCGCTTGAGTTTAAGTGAAAGGAGTCGATGTGTTGAATTACAAGTGAGTCGTTGGGGTCGTGTCAAGCGAGATCTGTCATGTCTGAGCCAGTCAGTTCAACTTAATACTGATTAATGCTGCCCTGCTGTGTGGCAGGTTCAATCAACTTGTGTGCGATGGGAAGAGAATAAATGAGAACTATGGCTGACTAGTAGAAGCATAAAGGGAGGGAGTATTGTCACTGTTGCTTTAGCTTCCATTAGCAATTTGATTGATTAAAAATCATTAGGAAGCCCTATGGGAGGTCTTCTAGGCCCCTTTGATAATGCATCATAGAACAATGCAACACCGCCTCCTGACAACAAACCAATATGCATTTCGGGATGTAAAGCACTTTTCTTATAAGGCTTGTATGGAAATGAGCCCAGACGACTTTTTAGGCCTGTGCCAATAACAGAATCCTTGAATCTGCATAACCATGTGTAAAACAGCCACGGTGAACCGTAACAAAAAAATGTTATTTACTTATTGTTTATTTACCTCAATAAAGAGTTTACACACTTTTTCTTCCGGTCATTTTGTGACTGACCCTACAACTGAAGCGGATTCAGGAGGGGCAGCATGTGAGTAATAGCTTAATCTTTGTCAAATAAAAGAAAATAACAGTGCAGTAAAAGTAGTAATATATTCATAGTATTGCACGGACATCATGCCATTCTGGAAGGCAATTGGGCTGCATGGTGGCGGTTCGTAATGAGAAAACAAAGCCATAACTGATCCAGCTAAGGCATTTAAACGTAGCTTTTTTCAGAATACTCAGTCTAAAAATACATTTCAGAGATATCCAGCTGCATTATTATAGCTGCGTTGCAAACTGCATACTAGCACACTAAATAGCATGCGAGAAATGACACATGCATCATTAGAAGTGCACTCATTAGTGCAGTAGCTGAAGTACAGACTTGTGTAGTTCAACACACGGCGTTAGATAAGCCAGTACGATGCATTCAACGGTAAAGCAGCTCCAGTGCTGTGCTGCTCACCAGCTCAACATTACACATCTCCAAGTCAAAGTTTATAATATTTCTTGATTAAAAGCATTTTTTTGTTATATTAATACATTTATTGTATAAATGTAGGCCGATGTTAAATGCAGTCTACACTGTATGGATCTTCCAACCTAGCTTATCTTCTCCTCCAAATGGTTTTCTGGTGCTGCGTCCAAAGTGTCCTCACATCTTTTCGTGTTTTTGTTGTGCTTCTTGTCAGTTTTCCTTAGTGTTTATCTACCTGCAGGGCTGTGGTGAGAAGAATTTCTGCTTGCCATCAAAAATGGCGACAGGTTCTTCTTAATTACGCAAACAAATACTACCAACTGTCTTGTCTAATTGGCCAGAAAACTATCATTCAGTCAGGACCACTGAAAAATACATTTGGACTAGTTATCTGGAGGTATGACTCTGTTCGGAAAGCCTAGGGCAGGGAAAGCAGCAGGAAGGCCCCCTACAGCGTGGAGAACAGAGCAAGCATCAATGGCAACAAACATGACAGTGATTAAGTCTGACACAACAAGAGGGAGGAGGTTGGAGTGGAGGTAGGTTGCAAAGTTGCTTGCAGAGGAAGCAGCGAGGATGGGCAGACTAATCTAGTTAAAAAAACACTCTGACAATTTCAGCCGGTTATGTGTGGCTGATAACAGCTGGTGATTTGAAATTGTGGCCTGAGTTTGTCTTCATGGCCTGTAAACAAATACAGGTCCACAGGGGAGCTGTGGTATTCCTAGATAAAAAGTAATATAAGGTTTACATTTGTCAACCGATTTCAATGAGTCACTTTATGTACAAGAATTATTGTCTGTGTGGAGGGCAAAAAAAGCATTGTCTCCAGTTATTTCACATCTAAACAGAGGACTGTGTATCAGTGTTAGGCTAATGCATGAATCTAGCTATTAAAGACAGAACATTCAGGTCTGACCTGAAGTGCGTTTGGCTTGAAGTGCGCATTGCACCTTTTCTTCCTAAAGCTACTGCCTAATGCCTTTTCAACCCTTTCTCACTGGGAAAACTCCAAAAACTCCAGTTAGTTAGTCGGCTAAATACAGTCAATCACCCAGCGGGCATTCTGAGTAGCTTGTCATAAAAATTGATTTGGAAAAAAACACCTGTTTAGATAAAATCCTTGATTATAGGCAATTTGCTTTACATGCTTGGGAAAATATATATATATTTATTTTTGGGTTTTTTTATTTTCTAACTGATCATATGTCTGAACTAGTAAATATTCTGCCATCTTATTATCTGACTTCATTTCATAAAGCATTTTTATATATTTATAAAGAATATGATATTACATTTGTGCCATATCGACCCACCTCTATTGTCAGTATGGCAGCAAAGTTGAAGCATGATCCAGTGGCCAACATGGTGTCTACATGTATATCGCTGTGTTTTTTCCTGAGATCTGACGCTGTTTTGTTAGATGTTTAAATCCTGCAACAATTCAAGGTCCTCCCAAGCTCACCAGCTGGATTTTAGAACCTTAGAATCTCTTTTATGTGGGGTGCTTTGGTATTAATGTGGGATACCATCTCTCAACATGCTTAAAAGTTGGTATAGTTGGTATAGTATGGTATAGTTTGCTATAGTTTTATCATTAATGGGGGCTGTTGCGTTGGAAAAATGTAGTGTATTGGCTAAAGCGTCTGGGATAAATAACAAAATCTTCTCAAATTCCTTAGCGTCATTCCCTAGCATGGAAATGACCTGAAGGCAATTTAAAGGGGACCTTTTATGCTTTTCTGCATTCCAGCCTTCTTCTCTGTTCCAAGGTGATGTCATCTCATAACACAACCCTTATTCCCTGCTTACCAGCAAGCTTGGCACAGCCTCACACAACACACAGCTAAAAACGTACCGCTCTGAAATGTTCTGCTTCAGTCTAGCTTGGTCTACCATCAGGTCTCATTTATTCATTTATTCATGTCTACCAACTTTCAGTTTCTACCTGACTTACAGGATCTGACTCTGGCTCAAGAACCAATGCCAGTGTGAGAACAACCATGTAAATTGAAGTATGTAAATCTATTCTAGTAGACCTTAAATATAAGATGATGAGTGCTGATTTAAGTAGAGCTAGGCATGGATACATATGTTTGACTGCTCTGTTTCAACCATAGTAGTTCACCTAGTTTCTTTCCAATATAAGTTTCAGTAAAGACAGAGTTAATTTACTTGTTCTATGAATTTATAGTAATCACTGGTCTAGCCTGAACGCTGCAGAGAACTAGGCCTAAACAATTAAATAAACCATATATATCACCAGCTCGTTTGACAGTGCGAAGAATACGCTGTGAATTTTCCATTTTGATCATGCAAAAAGCAACTCTTCTTCACACTCTGAGAGTTTCCACTCAATAAAGTTTGAGCTGGAGTTCGGATTTAGTTTGAAGTCCTTCCGCTGCGAACTGATTAGTGCTCTGACGGACGCTCAAGCCGAGGTCTTTATATAGACAAGAGTCAAGCGGTCATACACAGCTCTGCTACAGTCTGGATAAGTAAGTAAGATGACAGAGGGTATCAAACTAGCCCACAACTGCCAGATGATGGCTAGTGTGTGTGTGTGTAGTAGCTTCAGACTGGCCGCGTCTCTCTGAATGTCACAGAACCAAAGAAGATATGTTTTCACACCTCCTGTCCCTTTACACCCTCATACAACAAATCAAATCTCGTAAAACTGGTGCGCTGTATAGAAATCCAATAGCTATTCATGCATGCTTATCATATTTACTCTGCACACGATTGTAAACAAGTATTTGTGATGAGCCAGTTTTAAACCGCTTAGCGCTGCCTATACATTACGCTTCTTCTATGAGGCTGATGGTCCATGGAGAGAGAACTTGGCAGAAACTGTCTGGCTGTTTTAGACATGGGACTGAATGAGAGAGGCAGAAAAAGAAAAAGAAAGAGAGAGAGAGAGAGATAGGAGTGAGGGAACAGATGGAGGCAGAGATACGGAGGGAAAATGGCTCTCTCCCTTCCTCCGTCCACTGGAGAGAGAGAATGATTGAAAAGGGGAGCGAGACGAAGCGATACAGGGGTTTGAAAGAGGGAGAGCGTGTGTGGGGAAGAGATAGCAGAAGACGGTGATGCAGCGAGATGGATGGAGATAAGGACGGAGAGAAAGAGGGAGGAAGGGAGAGAGGGAGAGAGGGAGGGAGAGAGGGAGGGAGGGTTGGGGAGAGAGGGAATGGACAGCAACAGCAGGAAGAGCGCGGACACTTGCCGAAGCCTGTCCAAAGACCGGACTCTGAAAAAATGAAGGTTGTGTTGGGTGTGTGGTTCTTTAGGACAAGCACTATGAAACGCTAACACAATCAGCTAACTGAGAGATTGGTAACTAGAAGCTGTAAAGAGGACATAGAGCATCGTCCGCTGCTGCTCTGTAGACCTCCAGTCCTCTTCAGTCATCAGTGCCCACACTGAGGAGGCTGCTGTGCCCGCATCCATTCATCCAAGCGGGCGAGGGCACTGATCGCTTTACTCATCAGGCGCGTGCGTGTGTGTGTGGTGGTGGTTGTTACGTGCCCGGTACGTCTCTCTCCCCCCCCCCCCCCCCCCCCCCCCCCCCCCCCCCCTTGCTCACTCTTGCGCGCGTGTTCTCTCTCTCTTTTGCATGCACGCTCTTGCGCGTGTGCGCGCTCTCTCTCTCTCCCTCGTTCGCTCGCTCGCCCTCTCTTGCGCCTGTGCGCGCATGTTTGTTTTTTCCCGCGCGCTCTCCTTCGCGCTCTCTTCTATCCTTCTCATAGGATTTTACACATGCCAATCATCACTGACGGCCAATCAGATTCGGTCACAAGGCGGAGGTCTGTGCTTCAAAAGCAGCCCGGCAAAAGCCCGCGAGAGACATCTTGCTCAGCAGGCACACACACACACACACACACACACACACACACACACACACACACACACAGCCAGTTGGTGACTTTTTGTGAACTGCTGATTATTCTGGGTTCTGGACGGGTAAGACGGGCGCTCATACATTGTACAGCACGTAGTGAACCTATGTATAGATACATTAGGTTAGGGGTGGGCGCCAACCTCTGTATTTCCGTTATGGTATAGTTTAGAGCAGAGTAGGTAGCCTTTTGTTTCTGTGCTGTTAAGAGAAGACTAATCATAAAGCCTTAGAGTAGTTCTTTGGTTTTTTTGTATGTTTTGATTATTTCTTTTCTTTAGCGCTGTCCTAGTCCAGACTCCCTTAAATACTGCATCTATCTTACAAAGTAAGACTACTGTAAATATTGTAGATAGTGTGGCACATTGCGGTGTAAATGGTGGATGTACTTGGTTTGTTCATTAAACACAGTTAAAAGGCCGTTAAAAGTTGTGTGTTTTTCCTCCCTTGCTGCACATCACCCACGTTTACACTGGAAACCAATGTTACTGACCCCATTTTACCCCCAGACCACATATGGGGTCGTAACAGTGGTGAGCAGTGCGCACACTGGGGAAAAGCTCCCCCACCGCCCACGCTCAAATAAGAACCCTCTCCCACTGCTATGTGTCACTCAGCCAGTCAACCAAGGACATTCAGGCACAAAACGTCTCCAGCCTGCCAGGAGCGACTGAGCTCCACTTAACAGCACGGGGAGGCTGGAGGTGAGCGGGTGTCATATTCCCTGGGAATAAGAATGGTTTCACACAGGTTTGTGAGTCTGCGGAATCACACTTGCTGCTTTTCACAAAGGCGAGGAAACAGGGCCGCTCATATATAAGGCTCGGGCTGCTTCTGCCATTTAAAGACCATGTGAGTCGGTATCAAATTGTTTATGGGTGTCAGTTAAAGAACACTGGGTGAGTGGGATTAACTTTCGATTACCACATTATTGCTATATATATAAAATGCATGATTATAAAATAATAATAATAATAATTTTAAGATTACACTGTTTTGCTGTTTTGTGGGTGGGGTGTCATTTCTGGCCCACTAATATTACATTTACAAATATGCAGGTAAATAAAGGAAAGGTGAAAGACATGTTAAACAGAGACAAGATGTCCTTCACAACAACCTATGTGCATATGGTATGATGAATAACTTCAAACTACAATTAAATAAAAAAATAAAATCTTGTATCTACAGCATTGTTACCTGTCACAGCTCACCACTAAACCAAATCTTCAAATCTTCTTGCATCCATTAACTCTGTGCTTCAAACATTGTGTCATATGTTGTATATTACATACACTACTGCTCAAAAGTTTGGGAACACAGCGAAATGTTCTTGTTTTAATGGAGTATCTTCTTCCTTAACACAACAATGGACTGACGGGTCTCTAAAGAAAGTTGTTTCTTTCTGGTCATTGTGAGTCGGTCAGCAAGCCATCAACTGCTGATCTTCAGATACTAAACTAACCTAGAATGTTGTTCTCCCTTTTATACTCACTTATTAGTAGAATGTTTTTCAGCTGTGCATCACAATTGAGCAAGAGTGTCCTAACAACCAATTAGCCCAATAACATCCTTAACTTGGCTTGGCGGTCGTACCAGGAGATTTAGACAGAGGACTGAGAATTGCTGATAATAGAACTATATGCAAAATAAGCCTCTATATCTTGTCCATCATGTAACTTCTTCATTGTGTATCTATAGACTGCAGCAGTAGCTGTTTGTCTGGTTTAAATGACACCAACGTCAGGATTTCTTAACTGAAAGGTGTGAAGAGAGACAGAGAGACAGCAAAAACAGATAAGCCTAAAGTGCAAAACAGTAAAAGTGTTGTAGTGACATAAGCTAGGTAGTTAGAACAGCTTTGTGTGAAGTCCTATATAACAAACACAAGTTAATAAAGAGGAACAGGATTTGATTTTAATATAACAATCAAATCAGCAGCTCTTCATTTACTGATACAACAGAGGGTGAATTCATTAAAGCAGGTAGTAAACAGGTGTTCCAACATCCAAGCACCATTTGTCGAGCAGTTTCCAGAAAAAAAGGCCACAAATATATTTTAATGTAGTTCCTCTTTTGTGAATTTCCCTCTAATTACGCTGATTGTTTTGAGACTCAAATTATCTAATAGGTTTCATTCCTAGTGAAGTACCACACAAGCCCATAAAGAAATAAAGCATAATATATACATTTAAATTTGCACCACTGTAGGGGAGGAACAAAAGAAATGTATTATCATTATTATTATTATTATTATTATTATTATTATTATTATTATTAATGATATTGTGATGTGAAATGATGAGGTCACTTGAAAGTTCCAACACTGCTAGCCAAACTATAGACTGAAAGCAAAGAATTAATTCCAAAATATATATTTTATGTCAGCTGTCTGTTTATGCAGTAAGCCTACATCCCCATCCTCACCTGTGGTCATGAGCTTTGAGTAATGACCAAAAGAATCAGACTGCGGATACAAGCAGGATGGTGAGCCAGAGTCTACATGCTAGGTCGAGGAGCTCAGTCATTCGGCAGGAGCTCAACGTGGAGACGAAGCGGCTCGAGAATGTTAAGGTTAAAGGAGAATGTTAAGGTTGTGTGGGCATCGGATTAGGACGCCTACTGCTGGAAGTTTACCAGACACTGCCAACTGGGATGAGACCTTGAGGTTGTCCCAGGATCCGTTGGAGGGATTACATTTCCAGGTTAGACTGGGAACAACTTGGGATCCCTCAGAATGTGCTGAAGGAAGTTACAGAGGACGGGGCCGTCTGGGTTCTCTGCTTTCCTCACTGCAGCCATAGCCTTAGCTGGACTAAGATGGAGAGATGGGTGGATTGATGGATGGATATTTTATGTCAAGCATTAGAATGGCATTGATGTCTTTGCACCATTAGCATGGATGCTAGGTTAACATTTAAGGCCAAAGGTCTATTCATTTAAACCTTTGGCCTCAAATAACCAATCAGGTATTGTTCCTGAGATGGATACAGTTTAGAATGGTTAAATGCATGTTAAAAAATCACACGTTCTATTCATAAGCGGTTTCACAGAGCAGTTAAGATTCTCAACTCTATAATATGTACTTAACTGAATATGGATATGAATAGGGCCACTAATTAAAGAGACAGTACAGAAAGTTAATAGGTTGGTAGCTGGTCTACACTTCATTACAAATAAAATTCAGTATTTACTTACATATATATTTATTAGGTGCATTATAGTAACTATATTTCAGTATATGTTTCATTATATAATACTGTGCCAATGTTGCAGAATTATGCTCAGCCTTTGTATATATTGCAGCCTGGATCCGGTGGTCAGCAGGCAAGACAACCCCTAGAGGGTGAATAAAACAAGCCAAACGATATGCAAATAGATAATGTCAGGAGCCAATAGGAAATATGTTTATTAAACTCACTTAATTTAAATGAAATAACACAACTAACCAACCAACGGTTAAATAAATCACTTTTAAGTAATGTCAATTAAAAATGTGATTAAACTAGAAACAGAGTACAACTATTACTCTCAGTCTAGGGAGTACAATTATATTAATTACATCTTTTCTCATTTGTGATATTGGTATGTACAGTCATGACCAAAAGTTTTAAGAATGGCACAAATTTTGGTCCTCACAAAGTTTGCTTTTCCAGTTCTTCTGGGGGGTATTTGTATTACTCTAGATCAGAGGTATTTAATTAGAATTCAGTAAGGTCCAGTTGGGAGAAAATTTGGCTGAGGCTGAGGTCTGGACCGTTATTATTTCTAACTAATGATCAGTGTTATGATACAGTGCCATATCTCGTATACTTAAGTAGCCTAGTGTCAGCGTTTTATGTTATCAGCAATTGAAAAACAAACTAATTACAAATTCTGTTCAGTTTATTTCACCAGTATTCATTGTTTTAAATGCTGAACTGGATGAATTATTTATAAAACTTTAAATAAATGTTTCAAGTAAAAACAAGGGCTACGTTAAAAATGCCTTTGAAAAAAGTGCATCATAAACCACTTATTTATATAAAAAAAGTAAATAAAACATTCTTGTTAAGTCAGTTTCACATCTCTCACACTTTCTCTTGTTTACTGAGAGAAGTGAGCTCTTGGTGTCTAGCCAGGATTTTAAATCTAGCCTGAAATTGTGTCAGGACCATTCTCACATACATAAGATATACGGGTCGTTCTGTGTGGAGTCTGCATGTTCTCCCTGTGCTTGAGTGGGTTTCCTCCCACAGTCCAAACACATTCATGAGTGTGTGTTGGCCATGAGATGGACTGGCGACCTGTCCATGGTGTAATCCAGCCAACTGCCCTCCCCGCATGATAAAAAGCGGAAGGCGATGAATGTGTGGATATGAGATATGCGTGGCTGCAAGGTTTCTGTGAGGTTTCTGCGCCGCAAAGCCTGCATACCGTAAAGACAAGAAAAGTTCCACCACTTAAAATAAACACAGTCTAAATGAAACCCTTCTTAATAGTTTTACGGTTTGGGTCCGCATTGGACAACGTTTGGGTCCGGACCCGGACCGCGGCCCGCCTATTAGTGACCTCTGCTCTAGAATGTGAAGAGTAATCAGATAATTTGCAGTTAATTGCAAAGTCATTCCGTGGCATGAAAAATTACCTTATCACAAAAATTACAGCATTCCAGCCACTGAATTTCAGCCCTACACAACGACCTGCAAACATCATTTCAGTGATGATCTGGTTAGCTCAGGAGAAAGGTTAATGAAAACAAGACACCTGATATCACTCCGTCATGCTGATTAGAAGAGCAGACTGGTAGCTTTTAAAGGGTGGTGCTGCTTTAAAGTTTTCTTCTACAGTCGTGCAGTCATCACTGCATCAAAAGGGTTTCACAGGCAAGGACACTGCTGCTTGTAAGATAGCACTCTCTTCAAGGAGTGGTTCAGTTGCAGTGAAGAAGGCTTCAGGGCACCCAAGAAAGTCAAGTATGCGTTAGGACCGTCTCCTAAAGAAGATGCAGCTACGAGATCGGGTCACCACAAGTGCAGAGCTTGCTCAAGAAGGCTTGGTGTCAAGAAGGGCAGCAAAGAAGCCACTTCTCTTCAAGAAAAAACTTTAAGGACAGACTGACATTCTGCAGGAAATATAGGGATTGGATGCAGAAGATTGAGTTAAAGTTATTTTTTCTGATAAAGACTGCTTCAAACTGTTTGGGACATCTGGAAAAAATATTATCCGGAGAAGTAAAGGTGAGCGCTACCATGACTCCTGTGTCATGCAAACAGTGAAGCATCCTGACATCATTCATGTGTGGGGTTGCTTCTCATCCAGGGAAGCGGGTTCGCTTAAAATGTTGCCTAAGAACACTGCCATGATTAAGGAATGGTATCTAAACATCCTCCAAGAGCAACTTCTCCCAACAATCCAGGAGCAGTTTGGAGATAAACAGTTTTTTCCAACATGATGGAGCACCATGTCAAAAGGCAAAAGTGATAACAAACTGGCTAGGTGAACAAAACATTTAAATTTTGGATCCATGGCGAGGAAACTCCCCAGATCTCAATCCCACTGAGAACCTGTGGTCAATCCTTAAAAAGAGGGTAGACAAACAAAAACCCAGAACCTGTCAACTCCAAACAATGATTAGACAAGAATGGGTTCTCATCATTCAAGATTTTACCCAGAAGCTGATATCCAGCATGCCGAGGCGAATTGTAGAAGTCTAAAATAAGAAGGGTCAACACTAGAGATGGAAGGATCGATCGGCTATGTATCGGTTTTGGCCGATTTTTAATCAAAATCTGTGATCGGTGATTGGCTGATATTTCTCTAATTTAGTCGATCCCGAGAGCCGATGACTCTTGTTTAACTGATGACGTTAAACAAATGAGGGTGGAAATACATACCCTTTCATTTTCCACAGACTGACGTCGCAAGTAAAGCATGCGCTTATAGAAAGCATGTCGTCCGTCTGGCAGTGTTTACCGTATGTGACTCAGACTCATCCAGAACGTTTTTAAAATGTGTAAAATCAGTGAGGAACCAAGATAAAGATATTAAACTCTACTAATCTGATACGACATTGCACACAGATGAATACAGTGAGTACCAGCAAACAGCAGAGCTAGCACGCTCAGCTAGCACTAAACAAACAACCCAGAACACCGCGCAGACCAGATCTGACCGGTACGAACAGTACAGCAGCAACAATTCAACATCTACATTTAATGATTGTAGATTGTCGTTTAGAATAACAGAGTCTGTGTTTAATGACTGCAGTTTTTGCTGAATTTATTTAATTCACTTTTTAAGTTTTAAATTAAGGGTCTAAATTGAATAATTGCAGTATTGGGGATATTTGTTTGATTTACTTTGTTTATTTACTGTTAATTTTGTTAAAAATATTATGCTGTTTCACATGAGCTTGTTTAAAATGGTATTAAACCAGTTTCAACCATGGTTCATGGCCTGCTTGCGCTACTAACTACATGTAGCCCTGTTGTGGCGTATACCTCGCCCTCTATCGATATCGGCTATCGGCCGATCGCGCTGAATGGTGATCGGCGATCGGAATCGGCCTCAAAAACGCTGAACGGTCCATCTCTAGTCAACACTGTAAATATTAAGTCTTTGCTTAAACTGGATGTATTTGTCAATAGCAAGTTAACACACGTATGGAATTAGGGAACATAATTGTATTATATTCCATATGGTTTTTAAAAGGTACAAGTACGTACCTTTAACCTGGGAAAACTTAAAGGACACAGTTGGATCTTAATATACCATTGAGGGTACATTTACATAGTTTGTACCTCGATAAATTAAAAATGTACCCACACAGTAGCCTTAGTTCCAAGAGTGTACAATCAATGCTTACAGCACCTGGGATTTGGGGCTATTGTTAGATTGCTACTCATTGATTTTGTCCATAGCTGTCCCAAGAGCATCATCCAGCATAGCAATTCAAAAGCATCCTCCAGTGCAAACATGGATGTCTTTTGCTTACTTTAGACTTGAGATCCTTCACTGATAAACAAATTCACCATTGTAGTAGCTAGACATGAATAACTAACTCCCAAGAGCCAAAGACTAAAGCTTTTTACCATGTAAAGACTGTATTGTATAACAACAGTATGCCTGTAGTAGCACTGGCAGTAACTGGGTTAAAACATAAGAGCAATCAGCTGACCATGGAATCATGAACTATTAATTTGAAGCATTCCAGGGTTTTGTATCTGTAATTAAATTCCTATTTGAATTTTCTTGCTTGCCACACATTTGTCCCTCTTGTCTTGCTATTGGTATCATCGTTTCATTACTTCTCAGAACAAGAACGGGGGTGCGCATGAGCTTTATCTGCGCAGAGAGTACGCTGTGCCCTCCCTTAGGCCCAGTTCCGGCGTCTAGTGCGTGTCGGCAGAGTCGTGTCTTCTTGGACAGATGTGAACGAGACTGGCTTCAAATCTCTGCCAAGAACAGGCATCAATTACGTCGCTGACACCAAAATACAAAGAACCTATCTCTATATCACTCCAGGCAGCTGAATTTAGAACATGTAGCCAGCTAGCATGCCATATTTCATCATGCGTCTTAATTAACGGACCACTAGTCGAGCGCTTCAGAGGAGAAGAGGAGCTGTCACCGTTGTTTATTTACAGTCTTGTCCTGATATATATATATATATATATATATATATATATATATATATATATATATATTACTCCTTTGTGTGAAAGCCCTGTCACCCAATTAGCTTTAAATGATCATTGTGGAAAAATAACAGCGGCGAGCGCTCAGAGGAAAAGTGATGCGTGGCACAAATCTCCGGCACATAGGCTCCCACGTTCCACGGCTCCCTTCAGGAATTTACATGTCGCCTTCCTAATGAATAGCTCGGACTAATAAGGCCCATTTGTCTGTTTGTTGCTTTTCCTAATGTGCGCCTGTCTATTCAATATCTATTAGGGGCCGGCGTCGAGCGCTCGGCATCCAAATGCAAAGTGACAAAAACACCTTGATGTGGAGTTTGTTCTCTCGCGCCGGCCGCTCGCTTTTGTTTGGGTTTAAGACACGTGTCCGTCTTTGTTAAGGCAGTTAATTGCTTCTGTGGTGGAGCGGCTACCTCGGCCTGTCTGATAAAGTATTGATCGCCTGTCCGTCGGGAGGAGGGGAGAGCAGGAGAGGTTAGGAAGGATGAAAGGGAATTAGGTGTTCCTACCTACAGCGCAGCTACCTTCTGATTCCAGTCAGGGCAGAGAGTACAGAACAAAACTCCTACAAATAAAGCTTACTGAGAGTTAGAGGAAAAAACCTGCATGGATGCTCTTTCCGTTCGGTGCTTCTTAAACTTTCTGCAGTCTTATTTACTAAAATGGCAAAACACCCCAGAAAAACATATGTTAAGAAGCTGTATGGTACGATTCTTGCAAGGGAAAACTTCTATGTGCACAAATTAGTTTTTTTTTAATATTATTTTTATAATATTCCTCCTATCAATTCAGCAAAGAAGATGTGTGAAAAAGATTAGGAAGTCTACGTTTTAGGCATTTATTGTGTTCTTTTCCTGGGCGGCACGGTGGTGTAGTGGTTAGCTCTGTCACCTCACAGCAAGATGATCTGGGTTTTAGGCTGATTGGTCACTCTGAACTGCCCGTAGTTGTGTGCATGAGTGTGTGTAGTCCCTAGCTCGGGTGCATGACGGGGATTGTGTCAGGAAGGGCATCCGACTTAGCCAAATCTAGTATGCAAGTTGCCTCGCTGTGGCAACCCCTGTAGAAGAGAAGAAGAAGATTGTGTTCTTTTCTTGCAGTTTGCTTCACTTCTTCTATGTTCCCAATGCTGTCTAATCATCTGTAGTACATTGCCATACCAAGGAAGCTAATTTCCATACCAAAAAACCTAATTTCAACAAGTCTAACCCTCCAGTCACATGATACCCATGATGTGCAAAAACCAGATGTAGGGCAAGAAGTGAAATGTATAAAGACTGTGCAACGGAGACAGGCATGTACTGTTATAGTTTAGACAATATTATGCGAGAGAGGTACATTGTTTTTGTACATTATTTGAATGCAGCAGCTGCTGTTTACATTGTGTAAAGATTTCACAATGAATGGACCAATAAAAACGCTCCAAAATAACGTCCTGTTTTGTTTTCTTGATCTCCCCCTCGAGGCGGGCTCCTGGGCTGTGTTCGTTTTCATGCCTCTGGGGCTGCGTCCTTCGAGGGGGGGGTACTGTCATACTCCCCCATGTTCCCCGCGTCCCTCGCCTGTTGGTCTTTGTTTCCGTTTCCCTCTCGTTTTATCTCCATCCCTCTGTATTGTTCAAATGAAGAATAACTATCCATATGTTATAAACATCTGTAAAAAGACAAAGGTTTTCAATGAGTGCCCTATTTAAATGTAGGAACTGAAGTTAGGGCATAATAATTTAAATGACTTGAGACTTGCTTGAATTTTTCCACAGTGACTTGGGACTTGCTTGAGACTTTGTGTGACTTACTACCACCTCTGTGATTTAAAGGAAGGCTAAGTTAGAGTGACAAGTTTTGCCTAATGACAATATTGGTCTAGTGTAAAACCAGGTTGGAAATTGAACCCCAGTCTACAGATAGATAGATAGATAGATAGATAGATAGATAGATAGATAGTGTGGGGCGCTAGAGAGCTGTGAGGGACCACAGAGCGAGGGAAATTGCATTCGCGGCACTTAGCCGCTATTTTTAATAGTCTTTGAGTGAAAAACACAACGAAAAAAAGGCCGTCAAAAAAAAAAAAAAAAAAAAAAGAGTCCTATTTCGTCTCCCCCAGCCACGACCGTCCTGGGCAGATGCTTCTATTTTTTTTCTCTCTGTCGTCCGTCGCTGGGGGTGGGGTGGTGGGCGTGGCGTGCTCCAGGCGGCAGGATACGTTCCGGCGCCGGTTCAATCCGCTGTGCGGAGAGAGAGAGAGAGAGAGAGAGAGAGAGAGAGAGATAGAGAGAGACAAAACAGGGGAGATCGAGCGGGGCGTAGCAGAGCCGAGCAGAACGGCGCAGGGCAGCATAGTGCGGAGCGGAGCGGAGCGGAGCAGCGCAGGGCAGGGCAGTCGAGAGCGGAGCGGAGCAGAGCTTCCCGTGACACGTGGCGTCTCGTTCGGCAGTCGTCCCCCCGAATGAGTTTTACAGGCGGCTTTTAATGCTGCCGCCTCGCCTGCGGAAGCAGCAGCAGCTGGGCTCCTTATCAGCCACCAGGCGCGTCCCTCACCTGTTTACGTCCTGTCAAGTCCACGTGGTCTTTGTTTCCGTTTCCCTCTCGTTTTATCTCCATCCCTCTGTATTGTTCAAATGAAGAATAACTATCCATATGTTATAAACATCTGTAAAAAGACAAAGGTTTTCAATGAGTGCCCTATTTAAATGTAGGAACTGAAGTTAGGGCATAATAATTTAAATGACGCGGGTGGTTTCTCGCCCCGCCCCGGTACCACGCGGCCGTTGGCTGTCCAAAACAGCGGGTGCTGAACTCCGATCGGTAGCCTCCGCCACCGATCGGGTGGCCCGTGGCTGGCGTTGCTTGGAGTAGCTGGATCGGCGAGCCACCGGGCGGCCACAGTAGGTAGATAGATACTTTATTGATCCCGAAGGAAATTTAGCATAGAGGGTAAAGGTGTAACCCACTACACTGTACCAACCAGTTTATCTGACTCAGTGAAAAGAGCTAGAAGTGTGTAGGCCATTTTCCACTGCAATTTAATTTCAAACTTGTTGATATAATAATGAAATAATAATTAATTGCTGATAAAATAATTTCCATTCTGGAAATGTTTCTTTTGCATTAGGAGGCTGCTGAGCTGTTAATTATTTCATTTTAGTAGCCTGTTTATATGCTAGCACGTAAAATCAACACTTCATTTAATCTGGCTGCATTGGTTAACAACACTGGTCAGTGCAAAAACATAGCTGACTCCAGGCTTGCCTACTTTCGTGACGTCTCTCACCAGCAAGCAGTAAAATATATCTTTACCACTAAGATTTGCTTTCACATTCAAATTCAGTGCTGTGAGACTAACAAACCAGCAGCTTTTAACTAAACCATCAGACTCAACAACTATACAAGCTAGTTATTTAGCAGGTTACTTAGTTATTGTGAAATGTGTGATGAGCCACTAGGTTAATTTTCTCTTCAGGCCCTGTATGTATACTATTTGAGACCAGTATGAGGTATCATTGAAAAAAACCTGAACATTTGCGCTCAAACATAATGAATATGCAAAAGGAAGTGTGGTTAGCTACTGGGGTCAAAATCTGTTCTCGCACACGTGCTCCTAAATCAAAATGCTGGGTGCACTTTTAAAAGAAGCAGCAGCGCTTCACCTGCTCTTCACGACCTTTCAAGGTCACCAAGAGTTGTTTTTTTTTACATGGCATTTCTCCAAAGAACCCAAGTACCATAATTGCACAGTGTCTTGGAAAATAAAAGATCTTTAACCAGCTGCAAAATTTTAGTCACCACTGAAATTGTATTGGCCAAGATAATACGATCTGACCCAATAGGGCAAAGAGTTTTAGATTGCCTCTGTGAGGTTACCACAGAGCTAGAACACCTAGGTCATGACTTCTAACGATTTTAGATCGTTTTCTCTTTTTTTCAGACAAATATAAAACCCAGGAGGAGAGCAAAACACACGGCATACCTTTAAACCAATCTTGAGCTTTCGCCAGTTATTCTCTGCCCTCTTTGCCCTTATCTGGACCATTTTCCTCTATCGCCGCAGCATCAGATCTCCTGCTATGAGGGGGAGCTGGGGGTGGGCAGGCTTCATCACAGTGTGGAAGACAGCAGCACGGCAGGATCTGGCTTTGAGCACAGAGGGGAAACAACAGGATGAGACCAATGCCCACCTAACAGGCTTGATAGCCAAACACACACACACACACACACACAAACATGCATACCCACGCTTTGCGTCTGGCCCGCCCTCCATAGGGAGAGCAGGGGCCAAAGGATGTGATTGCAGGGATGGATGTTTCTTTTATTTATGTGCCGGTGTTGGGGTCAGGCAGAGTTAGTGTTAGCGGCTGACATTAGAGAGGGAGCGGCCGCGCCAGCCGATTGTTTGTCGGAGAGCAGCGGCGGTCACTGGCATTTGTCTAAGCTCTGAGTCAAGGAGCAGCGTGACGTTGCCAGGGGGATAGGGTGACCTTAGTAAGCCCATACATCAACGGTAATGGGGAA
>CM038714.1:768185-854674 GCA_021613375.1 Megaleporinus macrocephalus | reverse complement strand
CTTACATTTACACTCCATTTTCAGTACTTTCTACCCTTACATTTACACTCCATTATCAGTACTTTCTACTCCTTACATTTACACTCCATTATCAGTACTTTCTACTCCTCCTTACATTTACACTCCATTATCTGTACTTTCTGCTCCTCCTTACATTTACACTCCATTATCAGTACTTTCTGCTCCTCCTTACATTTACACTCCATTATCAGTACTTTCTGCTCCTCCTTACATTTACACTCCATTATCAGTACTTTCTACTCCTTACATTTACACTCCATTATCTGTACTTTCTGCTCCTCCTTACATTTACACTCCATTATCAGTACTTTCTACTCCTTACATTTACACTCCATTATCTGTACTTTCTGCTCCTCCTTGCTCCTCCTTACATTTACACTCCATTATCAGTACTTTCTACTCCTTACATTTACACTCCATTATCTGTACTTTCTGCTCCTCCTTGCTCCTCCTTACATTTACACTCCATTATCAGTACTTTCTACTCCTTACATTTACACTCCATTATCAGTACTTTCTACTCCTTACATTTACACTCCATTATCAGTACTTTCTACTCCTTACATTTACACTCCATTATCAGTACTTTCTACTCCTCCTTACATTTACACTCCATTATCTGTACTTTCTGCTCCTCCTTACATTTACACTCCATTATCAGTACTTTCTGCTCCTCCTTACATTTACACTCCATTATCAGTACTTTCTACTCCTTACATTTACACTCCATTATCTGTACTTTCTGCTCCTCCTTACATTTACACTCCATTATCAGTACTTTCTACTCCTTACATTCACACTCCATTATCAGTACTTTCTACTCCTTACATTTACACTCCATTATCTGTACTTTCTGCTCCTCTTTACATTTACACTCCATTATCTGTACTTTCTGCTCCTCCTTACATTTACACTCCATTATCAGTACTTTCTACTCCTTACATTTACACTCCATTATCAGTACTTTCTACTCCTTACATTTACACTCCATTATCAGTACTTTCTACTCCTTACATTTACACTCCATTATCTGTACTTTCTGCTCCTTACATTTACACTCCATTATCTGTACTTTCTGCTCCTCCTTACATTTACACTCCATTATCTGTACTTTCTACTCCTTACATTTACACTCCATTATCTGTACTTTCTACTCCTCCTTACATTTACACTCCATTATCAGTACTTTCTACTCCTTACATTTACACTCCATTATCAGTACTTTCTACTCCTTACATTTACACTCCATTATCAGTACTTTCTACTCCTTACATTTACACTCCATTATCAGTACTTTCTACTCCTTACATTTACACTCCATTATCAGTACTTTCTACTCCTTACATTTACACTCCATTATCAGTACTTTCTGCTCCTCCTTACATTTACACTCCATTATCAGTACTTTCTACTCCTTACATTTACACTCCATTATCAGTACTTTCTACTCCTTACATTTACACTCCATTATCAGTACTTTCTGCTCCTCCTTACATTTACACTCCATTATCTGTACTTTCTACTCCTTACATTTACACTCCATTATCAGTACTTTCTGCTCCTCCTTACATTTACACTCCATTATCAGTACTTTCTACTCCTTACATTTACACTCCATTTTCAGTACTTTCTACTCCTTACATTTACACTCCATTATCAGTACTTTCTACTCCTTACATTTACACTCCATTATCAGTACTTTCTACTCCTCCTTACATTTACACTCCATTATCTGTACTTTCTGCTCCTCCTTACATTTACACTCCATTATCAGTACTTTCTGCTCCTCCTTACATTTACACTCCATTATCAGTACTTTCTGCTCCTCCTTACATTTACACTCCATTATCAGTACTTTCTACTCCTTACATTTACACTCCATTATCTGTACTTTCTGCTCCTCCTTACATTTACACTCCATTATCAGTACTTTCTACTCCTTACATTTACACTCCATTATCTGTACTTTCTGCTCCTCCTTGCTCCTCCTTACATTTACACTCCATTATCAGTACTTTCTACTCCTTACATTTACACTCCATTATCTGTACTTTCTGCTCCTCCTTACATTTACACTCCATTATCAGTACTTTCTACTCCTTACATTTCCACTCCATTATCAGTACTTTCTACTCCTTACATTTACACTCCATTTTCAGTACTTTCTACTCCTTACATTTACACTCCATTATCAGTACTTTCTACTCCTCCTTACATTTACACTCCATTATCTGTACTTTCTGCTCCTCCTTACATTTACACTCCATTATCAGTACTTTCTGCTCCTCCTTACATTTACACTCCATTATCAGTACTTTCTACTCCTTACATTTACACTCCATTATCTGTACTTTCTGCTCCTCCTTACATTTACACTCCATTATCAGTACTTTCTACTCCTTACATTTACACTCCATTATCAGTACTTTCTACTCCTTACATTTACACTCCATTATCTGTACTTTCTGCTCCTCTTTACATTTACACTCCATTATCTGTACTTTCTGCTCCTCCTTACATTTACACTCCATTATCAGTACTTTCTACTCCTTACATTTACACTCCATTATCAGTACTTTCTACTCCTTACATTTACACTCCATTATCAGTACTTTCTACTCCTTACATTTACACTCCATTATCTGTACTTTCTGCTCCTCCTTACATTTACACTCCATTATCTGTACTTTCTGCTCCTCCTTACATTTACACTCCATTATCTGTACTTTCTACTCCTTACATTTACACTCCATTATCTGTACTTTCTACTCCTCCTTACATTTACACTCCATTATCAGTACTTTCTACTCCTTACATTTACACTCCATTATCAGTACTTTCTACTCCTTACATTTACACTCCATTATCTGTACTTTCTACTCCTTACATTTACACTCCATTATCAGTACTTTCTGCTCCTCCTTACATTTACACTCCATTATCTGTACTTTCTGCTCCTCCTTACATTTACACTCCATTATCAGTACTTTCTACTCCTTACATTTACACTCCATTATCTGTACTTTCTACTCCTTACATTTACACTCCATTATCAGTACTTTCTACTCCTTACATTTACACTCCATTATCAGTACTTTCTACTCCTTACATTTAGACTCCATTATCTGTACTTTCTACTCCTTACATTTACACTCCATTATCAGTACTTTCTACTCCTTACATTTACACTCCATTATCAGTACTTTCTACTCCTTACATTTACACTCTATTATCAGTACTTTCTACTCCTTACATTTACACTCCATTATCAGTACTTTCTACTCCTTACCTTTGCACTCCATTATCAGTACTTTCTACTCCTTACATATACACTCCATTATCAGTACTTTCTACTCCTTATATTTACACTCCATTATCAGTTCTACTCTTTACGTTAAAAACTAGTCTCGTTACTCCCATTTCATTTCAACTTGTTTTCATTCATGTACATTTAGATTCCAGTAAAGATTATTGATAACATGCCTTTGAAGTTTGACTTTGTGCACCATTACAATACTTATAGTCAACTAGTCATCATCTTCTGCTCCATGAAACACATGTTAATGTTCAGTAGTACACAGATATGCTTCTTTAATATATTTACATTGTACTAAACTACATTCATGTTCAATTGGTGTATATGTGGCTGAAACAGGAAGCCTAGCGCATCCCAAATTTATCAACATTAACATTTTAATATAATATTATAGTCATTATGGCTTTTAGAAGAATTGTTTTGTTCTGGGAAGATGGGTTAGTGCACTATAGACCCCTGTGGTGTGGCCTAAGCTTTTATCCTTAATGGCATTTTTTCCCCTTTAGATTACTTTTACTTTTATACATTAAGTAGTTCTGAAAGCAGTACTTTTACTGGAGTAAAAATCTTGAGTTAATACTTCAACTTCTACAGAAGTATTTTAAACCCTAGTATCTATACTTCTACCTGAGTAATGAATGTAAATACTTCTGACACCTTTGGTATTGTGTGTTTATACTGTTAGTGAAATACAAGTAAAAATAAATTTTTTAAATTGTTCAAATCATTTTTTATTTGCATTCCACATACCGTCCCAATGTTTTCTGATTTGTGATTGTAAATCTATTGAGTAGAATTGGCAGCTTGCAGCTTGCCAGTCAGACACAAGAACAGTCAGCTAATGGTGATATTTGACATAACTGTATGGAACTGTTGGTTTTATTAATGTGTAAAATAAATGTGTTAATGTCTTGTTTCAGACAAAATAAACATTTTATTTATGTAGTGCAATTGTCACATCACAAGTGATGTCTGAGGTGTAAAACGCTTTAAGACGATGCAAGAGAAATAGATTCCACAGATCCTTTGAGTAGTAGTGAGGTTTTTTTTTTTTTCATTTGAACTGATAGCTGCACATATATTATTGCTCAAGATATTTTTAACTACTAAATCAATTGTTAATAGTTCATCAAACTGAACTATTGAGATTTTATAGATGATTTACATTTATTTACTTGTTTGTTTGTTTTTTGTTTGTGTGTGTGGTTTGAGTTTGTCTCAAGTGAACACTTCTATCAAGATTTCATGACAAGTGATAATGGCGCAGTTGTAGACTGGAGGTTAGGGAACCAGGCTTGTGACCAGAAGGTTGCCGGTTTGAACCAACAAGACATTCCATTTAAGTTTATTTGTATAATTTCAAGTTTTCACACAGCAGCTTTACAGAAGTTTAAAAACAGACAGTTACAACATATATCCCCCTGTGAGCAAGTCAGAGGCAACAGTGGCAAGAACACCTCCCTCAGACTGGAGGAAGAAACCTTGGGAGGAACCAGACTCACAAGGGGAGACCCGTCCTCCTCTGGTCAAACAGTATTTACAGTTTAAACTAAATACCAAAGAAAGGAGCCTCTGTTTGAAATCTGGATAGCAAAGCTTTAGAAGCTGTACAGATAGAGGCAGTGTATGACTGAGGCAGTCTCTGGCTGAGGCAGTCTCTGGCTGAGTCTTTATGTAAAGTGGGCGTGAGCTGAAACAGTTCCATCCTATCTCAATGCTGGTGCATCTGGATGGCACAGTGATGTAACTGAGGGTGTAGCAGTAGACACAGATGGACAGTTGAGCTCGCTGGTGATGGGTGGGCAGGAGGCCCTGATGGTCAGTCCTCCAACAGCATTCAACAAGTCAAGTGGGTTTTATTGTCATTTCAACTACATACAGAGTACACAGTGAAACGAAACAACGTTCCTCCAGGACCATGGTGCAACATAGACTGTGCATACAAGACACAAGTGCAACACGAACAAACAAGTGCGGACAGACAACACAACACAGTACAGACAGAGAATAATAAACAATTGCTGGTAGTGTGCAAATTGTGCAATGTGTAATAAATAGAGTCCAGTGAGGTAGTAGAGTTATTAGTGCGATGCTTTGTGCAAAAATGCTTCCCTTTTTTTATCTGGGGTAAATGGTTAGAGAGAGAGAGAGAGAGAGAGAGAGAGAGAGTACATTTACCAGAAGATATCAGACGTTGAGTTGTGTTGAGAAGTCTTGGGGGAAGAAGCTGTTGCAGAGTCTGGTCGTGTTGGACCGGACGCTGCGGTACCTTCTTCCTGATGGCAGGAGGGAGAACAGTCTGTGTGAAGGGTGGGTGGGGTCATCCACAATGCTGGTTGCTTTGCGGATGCAGCGGGTGGTGTAAATATCCAAGACGGAGGGGAGAGAGACTCCGATGATCCTCTCAGCTGTCCTCACAATGCGTTGGAGGGACTTGCAGTCAGAGGCTGTGCAGGTCCCAAACCAGGCAGTGATGCAGCTGCTTAGGATGCTCTCTATGGTTCCCCTATAGAAGAGGGTGAGGATGGGTGGAGGGAGACGGGCCTTTCTCAGCTTCCGGAGGAAGTAGAGATGCTGCTGGGCTTTCTTGGCTGTACAGCTGGTGTTCAGGGACCAGGTGAGGTTCTCCGCTACGTGGACACCAAGGAACTTGGTGCTCTTAACGATCTCCACAGAGGAGCCGTTGATGTTAAGCGGAGAGTGGACCGGTCTTGATTTCCTGAAGTCAACAACCATTTCCTTGGTCTTCTCTACATTCCAGTGAAGGTTGTTGACTGTACACCAGTCTGTCAGCTGCTGTACCTCCTCCCTGTATGCTGACTCGTCGCCTTTGCTGATGAGACCCAGCACAGTTGTATCATCGGCGAACTTTATGATGCTGTTAGAACTGTGTTTCACAACACAGTCATAAGTCAGCAGGGTGAACAACATAGGACTCAGTACACTGCCCTGGGGTGCCCCAGTGTTCATGGTGATGGTGCTGGAGCTGCTGTTCCCGAACCGGACTAACTGGGGCCTCCCTGTCAGGAAGTCCAGGATCCAGTTGCACAAGGGGGTGTTGAGGCCCAGCAGCCTTAACTTCCTGGTGAGATTCTGTGGGATGATGGTGTTGAATGCTGAACTGAAGTCTATGAACAGCATTCTGACGTAGGTGTCCTTCTTCTCCAGGTGGGTAAGGGAGAGATGAAGGGTGGTGGTGATGGCATCGTCCGTGGAGCGGTTGGGACGATATGCAAATTGCAGGGGGTCCAATGAAGAGGGCAGTTGGGTCTTGATGTTCCTCATGACTAGCCTCTCGAAGCACTTCATGATGATGGGCGTGAGAGCTACAGGACGGTAGTCATTGAGGCAGGACACCGTGGACTTCTTCGGCACGGGGATGATGGTGGTGGTCTTGAGGCACGTTGGGACAGTGGAGCTGCGCAGGGAGACGTTGAAGATGTCCGTGAGAACATCTGTCAGCTGGTCTGCACACTCTCTGAGCACTCTGCCAGGGATGTTGTCTGGTCCTGCAGCTTTCCGTGGGTTGACTCTGCGCAGAGTTTTCCTCACGTCCACTGCAGTCAGGCACAGCGCCTGCTCGTCTGGCTTGGGTGTGATCTTGTTCACCAACGTGTTGTTCTGTGCCTCAAACCGTGCATAAAAGTCGTTTAGGGCATCGGGGAGGAAGGCATCACTGTCACAGGACGGTGGCATTGTCCTGTAGGGTGTGATTTCCTGGATGCCCTGCCACATGCACTGCGTGTCACCCGTGTCCTTGAAGTGGTTGTGGATTCTCTGGGCGTGTGCGCGCTTTGCCTCTCGGATGGCTCGTGACAATTTGGCTCTTGCTTTCCTTAGGGCCGCCTTGTCACCCACTCTGAAGGCCGAGTCGCGGGTCCTCAGTAGCGCACGCACCTCAGGAGTCATCCACGGCTTCTGGTTTGGGCGTATGGTGATGGTCTTGGAGACAGTGACATCATCAATACACTTGCTGATGTAGCCAGTGACTGATGCTGTGTACTCCTCCAAGTTAACAGAGTGGCCTTCAGTCGCAGAACATGTCCCATGCAGTGCACTCAAAACAGTCCTGAAGGGCAGAGATGCTCCTGCAGGCCAGGTTTTCACCTGCTTCTGAACTGGTCTGGAGCGTCTGATGAGGGGTGTGTAAGCTGGAGTCAGATGCACAGACATGTGGTCCGAGAACGCGAGGTGGGGGCGGGGCTCCGCCCGGTACACGCTGGGTATGTTTGTGTAAACATAAGGTCCAACGCGTTCGCTCCTCTCGTGGCAAAGTCCACATGCTGATGGAATTTAGGGAGGACTGACTGGAGATTAGCGTGGTTGAAATCTCCGGCGACAATGAACAGTGCGTCTGGATGTCTGGTCTGCAGATCACTAATGCCCACGTGCAGCTCCCACAGTGCCTCCCTAGCATTAGCGCTAGCGCTAGGCGGTATGTACACGGCGGCTATCAGCACGGCAGAGAATTCCCGTACTAAATAAAAAGGTCTGCACTTGACTATGATGAACTCCACCAGCGGAGAGCAGTGCTTGGCGACAGTCACAGCGTTGTTGCACCATTCTGTGTTAATGTAAACACACACGCCTCCACCGCGGGTCTTCCCGGACAGAGCCGCGCTCCTATCCGCTCTGAACGAGGCTAGCCCGTCTAGCTGAATGGCGCTGTCTGGAATACTGTCGCTGAGCCACGATTCCACAAAGACTAGAGCACAGCAGTCTCTGAACTCTCGCTGGGTCGCTCGCTGGAGTCGAATGCAGTCCAGTTTATTATCGAGGGAGCAGACGTTTGCGAGGAATAGCGATGGTATAGCCGGGCGGCTAGGGCTAGCCTTTAGCCTCGCGCGAATCCCGGCTCTCTTCCCGCGCTTCCGCTTTCGCTCGCATCGCTTGCGATGACACTTCCGCCGGGCTCCGCCATCAGGAAACGCCGCGGACTGCAGGCCTGGGTCTTGTAGCAGGCTGAGCTCTTGTAGCGTCTGTAGAACTTCATCCGAAAGATTGTTTTTAGGCTGATTTCTCCACTGAAGCAGGGTCTGGCGGTGGTAGGATATGTGCACAGGTGTTCCGATGCACATATTTGCAGAGATGGACGTGAATATCCACAAACAATAACACAAAAAGCACCAATTCTCGGACCAAGAGTGGCCGCTGCGTGTTAACGCGCCGCCGACCGGAACCGGATTCTGATGACTGAATGACTGAATAACTGAAGTGCCCTTGAGCAAGACACCTAACCCCTGACTGCTCCCCAGGCACTGTGGTAGGGCTGTCCACTGCTCTGGGCAAATGTGCTTACAGCCCCCTAGTGTGTCTTCACTAGTGTGTCTAATCTACTGGGGTTATGCAAAGTGGTAAGAACCTATGCTTTATGGTTGCACAAAAGCTAATGTTCTATTGTCTTTACCACAGATGTGAATGTGAATAGTCTGCCTAACAAAGCATATCGGTTAAAGTCTACATAAATAAGAAATGTCCCCTGCTTTTAGTCTCACCGATCCATTTTCCTTGAGTTAAAGATGAGACTTTCAGTGGAGTCATTCAGCTACTTAATGCTATAGTACCCTGTGTTAGGCTGCTGATATATGAAAAAACATTTTTGACTCATGGAATGCCAAGACCATGAGTGTAGGTGTGCATATGATGGGTAGGGACATGTCGTGCGCATTATCTTTGGTGTGAAATCATTAGATAATTCTGATGTGCCTCCCACAGGCTGAGTATTGAAGATGAGCAATTTAAGCATGCTAGCTTCTGACTAGCCAGTAGCCTCTGGATTTACTAGAAACACTTGTTAGCCACTTAACATCAGCAGCCTTTCTACTGTGAGAAATCATGACAACTGATGTTAGTTAATCATGCTAATTAGCATGAACCAGCAAGCTATCCCTGGCTTTCTGTCATCTGTGGGCTAGCGGTCTGGCTGCTAGCAGAAGTAAACATCAAATGGGTGGATATATAAAATTATGAATTGAATTTCATTTTAAGATTACTATGAAAATGAAATGTCACCATTAATGTATTCATTCACACACACTGCAGGAAACACAGCAGCAGTGCTAGAGAAGTTGATCAGACTGAGGGGGTGAAAAAACAGGTGCATCCTCTGGGTTTCAGGTGAGCTTCCGAAATTAGTTATGAATTATATCATATATAAATTATGTAAATGAAATGTAAGTATAGTTTGGAATTTAAGGGAGGCAACTGCATTAGTTAATCTTTAAATATATTCTTTGGAAGTCAAAATATTGATTTTTTTTTTTTTTGTTTTAAATTAATCTTATATTTTTGCCCTCTAAAATAAACGAGACCCCAATTTTGTCATAGGTATCCATCAATGCGTCTTAGCAGTGGTCACGCACCTTCTCTATTCAGTGGTTTTGCAGTAGACATTTTACCATGTGTTTACAGCCCAGTGGTGGAGGAGAGGGTTGTTGGATATTGGGGATTAGGGGTGTGTTGTTGCGTTCCAAACAATATTGAGACCGAACCTACGTCCTTGGCCATGACTGTCTGCCAACCACAGTTACAAAGCAAAGTAAAACTTGTGGTCAGCTCAGTATTATCAACTTAGTATTATCAACTATCAGTTAATGTGGCTAGAAAGTATTCTGCGACTTTGTAGCTTAGCTAAAGCTCCAGTCCTGAGGCTCTCAAAATACGCAAGTGCATGCACTTGTGGTTCCCTATATGTATTCATCATAAACAGATAAAAAACCAATGCACAGAACGCTTCTTATCTGCATGCTCATTCAGTGATGTCAAATGAAACAGCCATTGCATTATGTGAACATTGGCCCAATTGTGAATTCTGCTTATTTCTAAGGTGGGAGTGGGTCTCAGAGCATCCTGACTTGGATAGCAGGCGCCTCCCTCCGCGATCAAAGAAGAACAATCTGCATCAGCACCCTCAAGTCTAATTTTATTCCATAAACATTTGAGCACTTTCAACTTTTCTTAATCAAATAATTCCAGCGATTGGGGAATACTGCTGAACACATTCAAAGAGTTTTTTTTCCCTCTTTCTCTCTCTCTCTCTCTCTCTCTCACTTCCTTTTAATGCACACGAAATTACAGAGGCACACTCAGCAATGGATGCAATTTTACTCTAATTAAAACGGAGGAAAATAAAATGCCTGGGTGCTATGGAGTGCTCGAGTTGTTTATTCACACTTAATGGTAAGTGACAGAATAATAAGTTGCGTGAGGCCTCCCTGTTTCTTTCCCACATTTAGATCATACGCCGCAAACCTGATACACTCAAGCCGTCAACCGGATCCAAACAGTCTAGTCATTTGTTCTGCTGCTGTTTTTCTCTTCTTTACCCCCGTCCCCCCCCCCCCCCCCCCGTCCCCCCCCCCCCCCCATTCAGCAGGGGTAGGATTGTAACACGATGCAAAGTGTGGCAACTAGAGCGAGAATCAAAGCTGCGTGCTTCCTGCTAATTAGATGACTGAATATTTCATTGCATCAAAGGTAGAACATTCTAACACACAAGCCCTCCCAGCTCCGCACCTACGGAGAGAGGTGCAGGGTCCCCCTGTGTAATGACTCATAGCAAACACAGATAGCAATTGATTACAGCCACGAGTCATTAATGAAAGCTTGTGCCTGGCGCAGGTTGATTACATTGGTTATCCAGTCTTTTTTTCTTCTCCTCCCTTGCAAGTTGTACTGGTGTAAAAACAAGACGCGCTTTATTGGCTCAAGCATCTACTTCACACTGAAATATTTGAATAATTGTCACGCAGGATCTGAATTACCCACCCGCAGTGCAACCAGTGCTGGATTGGATGCTTAAGATTGGGAAGCATGGGTTACCCTGCAGAAGCCTATAAGCCAAACGATCGATTTTTGCTATAGAGTGTGCTTTGAGAGCTATGAAACAAACATAAACAAAGTGATTAATAAACTGTACAAGTACAAGAGGTGGGAATATATAGGTGATGCATGTAACATAAAGGGTGACATCACAAGAACTGAAAACTCCTATTCACTATATAGTGCATTATTTTGGGTGTCTTCCGTTTTAGAAGTGGACTCTGAAAATATAGGCCCTGTCCCATTATTCGCATTTGTATTAGTTCCACTAGCTTTGGTGATGTTATTATATTTAAGCCAGGCTTATAAATGTTAGGCTAGATTTGCCTTATGACAGTTTATGATAAAGACAAGCTGTAATAATCAAACTACAAAACTGAAACCCTGAATTATCAACACTACATTGAAATGACATTTAAGCAGCTCTTTGACGTGCTGTGACTTATCTTGCAAGGATGACAGGAAGTGACAAGCTCATTTTTTTTTTACCTTAAATACCAGCGTCATATACAATTTATCAACCAGATGTCATACCTGATAAAGGACAGGTTTCAGGACATCTAAAACTTCTATGTAAACTAGTGATTAGTTTCCTAGTAATGTTCTTCTCCCAGCTAATTGATAAAATATAAATGGTGCTTTAGGTTATCTGAATTAAAACACCAAAAATGCTGTCCAATGAGAAACATGTCTCTCCATTTTTGTCGATTTTCAGTTTTCTACATCATTTGAACACAACAGATGCTGTTTACATTGTGTAAACATTTCATGACGAATGGACCAATAGAAATGCTTCAAAATTACTTCGGAAAAAACCTGGTTCTATTGACTTACACTGAAAGTGAATGTGGTTTTAGCCGCTCCTGTGAAGTTTCCAATTTTGAGATTCATTGGACAGGGAAGATATAGCAAACAACTAATTATCTGGAGTTTCGGCTTTTAGCGTAATGTTAAGGTTAAACAGTAAAGCTGAGCAGATCTACAGTCAACATTACTTTGCCCATCAGAATGGTATCCTCAGTCATATCTGTCCACTGTAGGATGATGTTTATAAAGTATAGGGAAGATCATTTTAGGGCAGAAGGATTGTTCCCGCAACACAGAAATGCCTCCACATGTGGATATAAGTGAGTGTCATCTGATTATAATAAATATAATGTTTCCACAACTTTCTACTTTGTGTTTATGCATCTAGCAAAATGTTCTAATGAAATCAAAGGTCTTTATTTTGAAGGTAATCAAAATCATGAAGCTGGGTGGAGGAGAGACTCCACAGCAATGCAAACAAGAGTGGGAAATCTTTTCATGATGGTTAAACATGTAAATTGCATTTAACAAGATTCTAGACAACTTTAAATGAAGTTATGAAATAACTTAAGTTTGGGAGAAGGACCACGCCCAAACTTCTCCTCTCTATCATTACAAGCTCTATATAAACCACTCCTCTGCTTTCACCTTCTTGTGACAAAATTTGCACCCACCACCTCCCCAGCTCCTCCATCTCTTTCAAAATCTTACTCACTCTTCGCTTGGCACGGGGAGCCTGGCTTTAAATCCCCAGAAGCTGAAGCCACCCAGAATTCCAGCCCCAAGTTTTTCAGAGATCCCCTTTCTTGCCCTGCCTTAGTGGTCCGCACTTCGCAAATTGAAAGTTGTTAGTTCGCTCTTCACATTTCACTCTGAACAGTTTGTCAAACCTTCAACAATACTAAGCATTTAACACTGAAGAGACTGAAGAGAGAAGCAGTTCCACCTTTATAAGCCAGGCTGTGTGATTTGATCGCTATTTACTATTATATTTAGTTTCCTGCCCATGTTTGTGCTTCACTGTATTGCTTCTGTGTAATCATCACGGTGCCTCACTGTAAACCAGCCAATCAGAGCAGAGCTCATCACATTATTCATGAGCTTACTAAAAAGGGAAAACATTTAATTCTAGAGTCAAATCTTAGTAAATGATGTACATGGGCTGTAAAACAGTATCTGGCTGTCACGGTGTAGCTGGAGCAGGGAAAGGCAGTAGCGGACACACTCACGAACTTCAGTCCAAACACGGATTTAATGATGAGACAAACAGACACGCAAACAGACAGAGTACACCACAACACGATTAACATCAACAATGAGCGACAAGAGCATGGGGCAAACAGGAAGGCTAAATACACAAGATAACGAGAGGGAAACGGAAACAGGTGATGAACAGAACACGACACAGGTGGAGGGCGGAGGCAACAAAGCCTGCCTTAACAGGAGCAGTTTGGGAAACAAAGTTACAAGCCGCCCGGCACACACCCAGGGAGCCGAACCGAAACGACCACATGCTCTTGTCGCTCATTGTTAATCGTGTTGTGGTGTACTCTGTCTGTTTGTGTATCTGTTTTTTATTATTAAGTCTGTGTTTGGACTGAAGTTCGCGAGTGTGTCTGCTACTGCCTTTCCCTGCTCCAGCTGCCCTGTGACAGAATGAGCGACCCCCACCAGGACACAGCAAGCTTTTATGTCTCGAGGCTCGCAGTACGCCGTGAGCCCTTCGGTCTGGATGTTTTGGCCCACGTCGTCAGACGTTATTCCGAGGAGCCACACCGGAGGAGAAACAGGCGACGTGGGCGCACTTCGGAGGCTCCTCCCGCTCGGGATAGCTCGCCCAGCCCAGATGAGCTGCGCATGGGGAGTCTCCAACTCGCGCCGGCTCCCGGTACAAGGCAGCCTCGAGCCACCAACCTATATCAGTCTTTGAGGTGCAGCTGCTCAGAGACACCTCCGGGCAGCTGCACTGAACTGACTGTTTGGACCCCAGCCAGCATGTTACGGCTGGATCAGCTTATTTTGGCTCGCAGCAGCGTGAGCACTCTCCCTCAGCGCCGCTCCCCAGCTTTGCTGGCACTCCGGCGCCACCTAGCGCTCTGGAGCGGAGACACAGTCACAGAGCAGCGCCAGCGGCAGCCTCGGAGGTGAGAGCCGTGCCCGCTACAGTTCCGGATGTCGGAACAGCGCCCGCTACAGTTCCGGATGTCGGAGCAGCGCCCGCTACAGTTCCGGATGTCGGAGCAGCGCCCGCTGCAGTTCCGGATGTCGGAGCAGCGCCCGCTGCAGTTCCGGATGTCGGAGCAGCGCCCGCTGCAGTTCCGGATGTCGGAACAGCGCCCGCTGCAGTTCCGGATGTCGGAGCAGCGCCCGCTACAGTTCCGGATGTCGGAACAGCGCCCGCTACAGTTCCGGATGTCGGAGCAGCGCCCGCTACAGTTCCGGATGTCGGAGCAGCGCCCGCTGCAGTTCCGGATGTCGGAGCAGCGCCCGCTGCCTCCGTGGGCGTCGCCGCAGCACCCACTGCCTCCGTGGGCGTCGCCGCAGCACCTGCTGCCTCCAAGGCCGTCGCCGCAGCACCTGCTGCCTCCAAGGCCGTCGTTGCAGCACCCGCTGCCTCCGTGGCCGTCGCCGCAGTTCCTGCTCCCTGGGCGGTGATCCGGGCGGCTCCTGTTCCTGCTCCCCGGACTGTCCCTAGTAATGCGGGCTCTTTTGTCCATTGCCTGTTTCTGTTCCCATGTTTGTTCCTGTGCTTGTTGTCGTTGTGGTTCCTGTCCCTGTTTTTGGTGGTTTGTGTGTCCCTGTTTCCGTTCGTCATGTTGGTTCCTGTTCCAGTCTTTGTGTTTTGCCCTGCGCCCTGTCTCTTGTCTGGTCTGTTGTCTTGTGTTTTGTCCTGTCCTCGTGCTTGAGTTCTGTCTGGTGTTTTGTTTTGTTTTCCGTCGTTGTCTGGTTACCTTGGTCCTCGTTTTGTCGTCTCGTCGTCTTCCTCCCTGTTCGTCTCATCGTTTGTCCTCGTCCCTGGTTTTGTTCTTGTTCCTGTCTGTCTGTCGGCTCCCGCCTGTTCCCGTTTCTGGCGGTCCCTTGTCATTCGCCTGTCTGTCTGTCTGTCTGTTCGCCTGTCTGTCTGTCTGTCTGTCTGTCTGTCTGTTCGCCTGTCTGTCTGTCTGTCTGTCTGTCTGTCTGTCTGTTCGCCTGTCTGTCTGTCTGTCTTCGCCTGTCTGTCTGTCTGTTCGCCTGTCTGTCTGTCTGTCTGTTCGCCTGTCTGTCTGTCTGTCTGTTCGCCTGTCTGTCTGTCTGTCTGTTCGCCTGTCTGTCTGTTCGCCTGTCTGCCTGTCTGTGCCCGTCTGTCCGTGTGCCTGCCTGGTCCGTCTGTCTGCTTCTTCCGTCTGTCTGGTCTGTCCGTCTGTCTGCTTCTTCCGTCTGTCTGGTCTGTCCGTCCGTCTGTCTGTTTCCATCTATCTATCTGTCTGGTCTGTCCGTCCGTCTGTCTGTTTCCATCTATCTGTCTATCTGCCTGGTCCGTCTGCCTGGTCCGTCTGTCTCGTCTGTCTGCCCTGTCTGCCTGTTTCCGTCTGCCTGGTCTGTCCGTCTGTCCCGTCTTTTTCCTGGCCCTCCTCTGGGGCGGCTCCTGTGGTTGGCTCCCCGGGTGGGGAGCCAACCACAGGTTGGCTATCTGTCTATCTGCCTGGTCCGTCTGCCTGGTCCGTCTGTCTCGTCTGTCTGCCCTGTCTGCCTGTTTCCGTCTGCCTGGTCTGTCCGTCTGTCCCGTCTTTTTCCTGGCCCTCCTCTGGGGCGGCTCCTGTGGTTGGCTCCCCGGGCGGGTGCTGTCACGCCTGCCCGTCCATGTGCCTTTGTTTACGTCCTGTCCATGTGTTTCTGTTTTGTCACGTGCTCCTTGTCTCTGCCCTTGCACACCTGTTCCCCTTTGATGTTTAGTCTCATCACCTCTTCCCTTATGTTAGTCCATGTGTATATATACCCTGTGTTTGCCCTCTGTCTTGGTTGGTCATTGTCTGGATAGGTGTCTTTAGATGTGTCGTGATAGTTGTCTTAATGTATCTTGGTATATGTCTTTCTATTCCGTCTGTTTGCCTTGTCATTTGTGTTTAATTAAAAGCATTGTTTATTTTAAAAGCTTGCGAGTGTGTCCAACCTTGTCTCTCCGCTACTCAACCGTGACACTGGCCATATTTTACTCTGACCAAAGTCACATACCCTCGATGTAGACATCAGAGGACTGAATAAATTCATTTTCTGCCACATTTGATAGAATTTCTTGCACTCAACTTCAAGGTCATTTGCAGTTTACATATATTTAGTGGAATGTTGGTTAAAGACAGACTGAGCACCGTCTACAGTGGACTATCAAAATGAAGTGCTAATGAGATACTGTATTCCAGATTACATGTGGTTTGTTACTACCTACCTAGCAGGTCTTTCAACGTTGAATCAATGCTAATATCATGGTTGAATCAACGTTGGATTTGGTGTTCATTTTGAAAAGTGAATTGACGTTGATATGACAATGTTGTTTCAACATCCGTCTTTCAACCTTGAATAAACCATAGCTCAGATTTGGGATGCTCAAAATTGTATGGGAGAGGAAAACAACTGTACGCTATGATGGAAAATGAACAAGTTTATTTGTTTAATTCTCTCTGTACATGTATTAATGTAGTGAAGTGCTTCGAAAGGCAGAATGTTGAAGACATTATGTTGATTCAGTGTTAAAATTTCAATGTTTGTACAACCATTTAACATTAAATGGACATTTCATGGTGGCACGATGGTGTAGTGGATAGCACTGTCGCCTCACAGCAAGACAATCTGGGTTGGATTCCTGGTCCGGGCTGTTCTGTGTGGAGTTTGTATGTTCTCCTCGTGCTTGAGTGGGTTTCCTCCCACAGTCCAAACACATGCATGTTAGGTTGATTGGTAACTCTAAACTGACTGTAGGTGTGTGAGTGAGTGAGGGAGTGTTGGCTATGCAATGGACTGGCAAGCTGAACATGTTGTACCCTGCCTTCGCCCCATGAGGCTGGGACTGGCTCCAGCCCCCCATGACCCCGACTAGTGGGATTAAGCGGCGGATCATGGATGGATGGATGGACATTTTCAACGTTTTAACGTAGAAGGTCGGTTATATGCCATCTGGGTAGCTTGTGAAAGGCAGCGTGTGGTGTTGTATTTAAGAGACAAACTTAGTACGTGCTAACAATGAAAAATCACAAATATCCCACTGTAGCTTTAATTTTTCATCGTAGTGTTCTTAATGTGCAAGCCGTTGGTTGTAAAAACCCACGGTAGTGTTCAAGTATACCTCCAACTCCTCACTTTTTCCCCCTGGATCTGACGTTTGAAAGGGATCCCCTTATTGTTTAGGATGACTTAGTCAAACTGCAATTCACACTCTGAATATTCAAGCACATCTCGAACAGATTTCCCATGGCACGAGGCTCAAAGCCCCGGTAGCCCTGTGCTGCAGTGAGCCTCCTGAAGCGCCGTCATTGACTACTGCGAGAGGAAAAAAAGAAGTGCACTTTTCTAAGCGTCCCCGCTCTGACAAAAGGCAGGAACAGGAGAGAAGACACTGCAGAGTGCATTTGTCCTGAGGGGGCCGGCGACGGGGGTGGGGGGGTAGCCTTATCAGCTGCACCTGCTGCACTCCCTTTCAAAGAGCGAGGAGATGCCACTGCACAGACAAATCTGCTGTCTGATAACAGGCTGATAATGCTGCCTCACTTTATTCTGTCACACCGAACTTTTGTTAATCTCCACCATAAGTGATGGAATAAAAGCACCATGTTATAGTGCACATGAGGGATGTGCTTGTGCGTACGTGTGAACGTTTAACATGAAACCGCATGGAGGACATGCTGTATATGTTGATTGGGTTTGTTTATAATGTTGCGTCAGGCATTTGTTTCATTGTGTTAGTCTTAATGTGAACATAGACATAGGACGATGCAGTGAATTACTAAATTTCTGAAAGCTTCATGCAAAACAGGCAACAGTTCATCACATCTGGCTGTTTGGCTTTCTTGGAAAACTTTGTGAAACAGTTTCATTGTCTTTTTTTTTTTTTTTTTTATCTGTCTGACCCAGCCATCTCATTCTTCTGTCACAACACCCGTCAAAGGGCCGTCACTGACTGAGCAATGCCATCGCCTCCCTTTGGCGTTTCATATTCAGTCCCCACTACGTCCTCTCATCCGTGGCAACACGACTTGATATAGCGTGTATATGTGCTGCTTGTTTTTCGGCTGCCCGCTGTGCGTTTCATTAGTCAAGGTGCAAAGCCCACCCACACAATCAATACGCAGCGAAGATACGGACTCTGCGAAGAAATATTTTGACCCTTGTTAAGGCTCGCTCTCTCACCTCCTACATCCTGCTGGTTCAATTTGCATTATGCTCATTTACAAATTTGAAAACGCTTAGGGGAAAAAGCACAGGCGAGCCCAGCCATTTCTTTAACCTCTTATCAGGTGACTTTTTTTTTTTTTTTTGCTTCACATTTCCCACCGTGCTCATTTAAGCAAAAATAATTATTCTCCTGACAAAGGCTACATTGTGGAACGATGCTGAATAGCATCGAGCTAGAACAAAAAACGAGTTAGGTGTTTGGAACGGTGGCAAATGAAGAAGTTTTAAATCTGCATTTAGTCAGGGAGCATTGAACTGCGAGGATTAAGTGTTCATATACCGTGGGGCTGGCCAGCGCCGGTTGCTAGGTTACAAGATCCTTGGGAGGAATCGATTAATCTTGGCCTTTTTCGCCCCATGCTAACCTGATGGAACTGGACTGACCACTTCTCACAACAATGATTTCTCACCCCTGCAAATGAGAACATGACGTGTTTCTCTGGCGGAGTGGAACTGTCAGGGAAAGAGTGGAAGATGACAGTTGGAGAGAGAGAGAGAGAGCTATGCCTGGTGTTCTCTTTCAAGGAGATATTGCATCATTTTTGTGGCAGAAACATATTTAACCTTCTAAGAAATCTTTCTACGGCTGGTTGTGTGAAATTCGAATGAACACCCCAGTGCTTCCCTCAGAAATATGAATTGACCACATGCATGATGCAAGGTATAACCCTGTGTAAGTCTTGAGCGTGCATTGCACTGATTTTTACCCCTGTGAAAAAGATATATAGCTTCTATATAATAGCTTTAAATAATAAAGTCTGTGGAAATAGGCTTTTTGGGCCATTTCTTTTGGTCTATTCATCTTAAAATGTTCACACAAAATAAAAAAATTAAATAAGAAAGAAAAATGTTTGGTTTTATTAACTTTTATGAAGATTGAACTAATAAAAAAATAAAATAAATAAATACTCAAAACCGAAATACCTCTTCATTAACCTTTAAAGTTTTTGTCCTCTGCCGTTTATCGATTTGAAAAAACTTTCCTTTGGACGGCAAAAGGATTTGCTTCATTATGCCCACTCCTAAAACTAAAGATGCCTAAAAGGATTCTTTGTGTGATGCTGTAGAAGAACCATTTGTGGTTCCCTAACAAACTTTTCAATACATGTTTTTGCAAACTTATTTCAAAGTTTAAAGAACCTTCACACAATTGAAGGGTTCTAGAAAATACTGATTCACTGCTTTCGAGATTTTACATTATGTTACAGTTCTAGAAATTGTTAATCAGTTCATCACGTGCACAAATTCCTTATGTATGAAGTATATTGGCAGTAAATTGTGACGAGAATAATGCATTTCCAATATTACCTTGCCTGAATGTTATCAAAAAACAGTCGACTGCATGAGAAGGTCTACATGTAATGTCACCTTGCTTAGACTAGGTGATATGTGACTAATCCAAAAAGCAATCTGACAAGCAATGCACAAAAGGCTTTTGTAAATAGAAAAAAAACCTGAGGGTCTGTCTCTTTAAGAGACAACAGATAGATGTGAGAGGAGAGGATACTCTAACCAGCCCGACCATGGAGACACTGCGGGATTAGTTACAGTATGCTGAAGAAATCCGTACTGAAATCCTCCACAATCTGCTTGGACACAGTGGAAGCCCAGATATCAGAGCATGCCACTGTTGGTCCAGAGTGGCTACATGGTGTGTGTGTGAGTGTGTGTCTGCGCGCGTGTGTGTGTGTGTGCGCGCAAGTGTGATTGCACAAAAGGTTAAAATCTCGAGGATAATGAGCAGCACTGAGAAGGTGTTTTAGTCTAAGGTGCAAATGTGAAGACGCTAATGTGCTTGGAAGTGAAATTTAAACTGTGTGAAAGAAGCCTCACCAGCAAGCAGGGAAATTCTGCCTTTGTGCTCTGAAGATGGGCTGGTCTAAAGACCAGCAACACATTATAAAAGCCATTTTTCCCGGTGGAAATCTTCACTGAGGCTCACTGGAGCTATCACAAAAGACCCACTTCACTGTGCAAAATTGTACAAAAATGTTTTATTCAAAAGCACTGGGGTAAAATATCTTTATTAGAAAACATATATATATATATATATATATATATATATTTAAATACAGATTTTTAAAAATGACCATGTATGTACATGAGTGTTGAGTTTCGTCTGGGTTTTCCTAGGCATTGGACAAACGCATCTTCCAAGTAATCAAGAGGTGATCACAGTAAAGTGTTTTATTAATGAAAACATTTGCATCTCATTTGGCTGGATCATGGCTTATTGGCTCTATGGCTCTCTTGGGACAAATATGCATATTAATACTTTGCTTTCTCGTATGTTAAAGGCACACAAAAACATGGCACTCACATCTTCAGCATCGCTAAGAACGAGAACTGACAGGATACCTCGCAACTGGCAGTGAAAAATTATGTGCGATGTACAAAGTATAGCCTACAACAATGATATTTATTTTGTAAGACACAGTGTGCCAGAAATACAGTACTGATTGTTCCACTTTATTACCATAAGTTCATAAAATAAATTAAGTGCTAATGCAATATATAGGCAGTACAATACAATGGACATGGAGAAGAAACATACAGCATCATACTTGAGCACAGGATGAGTATCGCAGTCTTTAAAAACAGGCTTTAGAGGGATAACTGTCTGGAGCTCACTGCAAATATAAACTATGTGAACCCAAGGACATTGTTATTACGTTTCAATATTGGCTCAGTGCGACCACTATAGTATATAATGCTATCTCCACCTTCACAATATCTCCACTTTTGACTTGCAGCATGGAAGCAAACCTAGTTACAAGCGCCCTCAATCACAAAAGCTCAAGCTTAACCGTTTTTCTCCGTCTACCAGCGGCTGCCTATTAATTCGCTCTGTGGAGGAGAATTGAATAAAAGCAAATTGTTACGGGCTCAGTGTCATCCTCCACAACGTGTGATATAAGGTTAGGCCGCCGTGGTACCTGGGCTTTTTGTCATGCGCGTGTAAGACGGCGATACATAACTCCTTTATCGCTAGCTCCTGGCCGCTAAGCTTATCCCAGCTTTAAGACTGGCACACAAGTCTTTCTAATGAGGCTCCCTGGGCCAGAGGGATCCGTCCAACAGAGACGTGCTCGGCATCCCAAACACAGCCCCCCAACGCGCACACACACACACACACACACACACACACACACACACACACAAACACAGCATGCTGAGATGTCATGGGCTGGTGCTTTGCACCCCACTTTCTTTTTCTTTGTTTGCTCCGCTTGGCATGGGTATTTCTCCTCCCTGTGTTTATGCTGAATTTCACGTCTTTTCCTGGTGCAAGGTTTGATCCGTGGGCGCTCGTTAATTCCTTCTCTATCATAGAAGGAGGTAAAAAGGCACATAAGCATGATTAGGAGGAACAAACTCCCCTGACCGAGCATCTGGGCTTAAGCCACGAATGCGCGAGCTCGTACGAGGCTTCATCAACTCAAGTGCTGTCTGCTTGGGGAAGAGGAGGAAGCCTGCTAATCAAGAGAGCTGGCGGGGGCATAGGCCATTGTTTCCCTGCTTCTAAGTATAGCCCAACAACCGCCATTTAAGGGTGTAACGATACGTCAATTATGAACGATGCATCTTTCCTAAATGGATTGAATGTACATATGGGAATCTTTATCTTCACACTGTAAAGCCAATCAAATGTTGCAGGCTTTGGCAATTTGGAAGGTGACAGCGTTAGCGTAAAGGTCAGTCACAAGACCGTTGTTACCCACGTTACAGCTTGGCAACTCTCCGTAGTGTTCAACTTCTTTGCTTCTTACTTACTACAATCGAAGTTAAGTAACGGAACTGTTTATTCCGAGAAAGGTGGTCAATGTAGAGTCCTTAGAGTAAAACTGACGAATGCTAACCTTGCTAGCCTAGTCTTTCTTTTCATCTTGTATCTTTTTGAAGTCAGTCGTAACAAAATGTGATCAATTCACTAAGCAGCACTGAAACTGTATCCCATTAAATCTACAAGAGAGAATGTTATCTGTATGTTATTAACATACTACAGGGTATATGAGGTATTGTACGCTATGCAATGCAACACTACGCTAAGCAACACTACGCCATGCAATGCTGCCCTTACAGTGTTTTCATTCGAGCGTGCTGACAACAGTGCTGAACTGAATTAGCTTGATTCAGACATGCAGTTTTGAAACAGTCAACAGTTAACAAACTGAGATAAAGTAGTGTTGAAGTAATACATTCATTTAGGTATCAAGTATGTTCATACATTAGATAACACTATCAATGAATACCATGTCTAGAAGACCTTATGAACACAAGATGTTACGATGCCATTATAAGGCATTGTATAAATGTGCCTATAAATATTTAGAAAATTGCATTACACCATGTTGATTATGCATTGTGTATTAAATTACATTTCAAACATGTTGTCGTCAGTGTAAAAGAAACATTTTAAAGTCTAATTTATCAACTTATAGCTTATCATAACTTGAATAAAATATCATATACCCATATGCCTATTTAAAGGCTGTCACTTTACCCTGAGCTTGCAAAGCAAATGGCTATAAGCTGTTATTCTGATTTGGATCATAAGTTCATGGCATGACTCAATGCGTGTTCATGAACTATGCAAACTGAGTCACTGACAGTATCAATGCCTTATGTTTCCAATTCATAATGGCTATAACGAGTAATGCATTTATACAAATATGTTTAGCTATGTTTATAATGGCTTATGAATAGGTAATGGTGTAATGTGTTCCTATATTTTTATACATGGTTCTGTTCACCGCCGTTTATTGCAAACTCGATCAAACTGTAAAATCTGCTTGTTGCTTGAAGCGATCATATTGATTGTATATATCGCTGTGAGGACTCATCTGGTGTCGTACTGCAACACCAGCTCACGTAGGAACCCATCGCTTTAGCAATCTTAAGCTGAAATCTGAGGTTCACAGCCCTCGTTTGTATCACACGCCTGACACGAGCGAGCCTTTGTGCCGCACGTCTCTGTCTCACCTGTTCTGTTGTTCCTGCATTATTTGGAAAGGAGGGGAGACTGCATGATGTACCACCTAGTCTCACCTTCTGCTGCAGTGAGAGCGAACAAGCCACCTCTGTGCTTCGGCAAAATGAATAATAGAACTTTCTGCCTGGAACATAGCGAAGCAGCTTACAGCAGCGTCGGTCTCGCTACGGCTGCTGACTCGGGCAGACAGAGATAATGCAAAAGAGATGAGGAGAGAGAGAGTGAGAGGGAGAGGTGGGGGTTGGGTGGGGGTGCTAAGTTGCTTCATCAAATCTCCCAAATGAGACCAAACACACAAAAGCAGCTGAAAGGGGGTCCAAGTCAAACGAAACAAAAGAGTAACATCTGACTCACGATTAAGTCGGAGCCTGGAAAGTATAGCACGATTCTTTAAACGATTCTTTCTCCAAAATGAAAGGCTATAATGGGAATTATTTTGTGAGATGTCTGCGAAACACAATTGCTGGCTGCAAGAAGCTAATGAGTGATGAGAAACACTTCAATAGGGCATATCTCATTTCCTAAAGAGCTAGTCTCCAGATTAAAAAAAAGAAAAGAAAAGGAAAAGAAAGAACGAGGGAGAGGAGCAAATTATAATGTTGATGTTTTCTGACTGCTTTTACCTTGAGCAACTGACAGAAGACCACATCAAGGGTAGCAGTGGATAGAAGCAAATTAACAAGGCTTTCTTTCTCCTCTTTTCAACCGACATCAGTATTCATCAGACAACGCTTAGGAGAGTGCATGAGAGAGAGAGAGAGCCAGCGAGGGGGAAAGAGAGAGCGTCCATCGACTAACTAATTTATCTAATCAATAAAATCAGGGAAATCCCATAGGTATCTGATTAAGATTAAATGTGGAGTTTGGAGCCCGTCTCATTGGTCTTGCTCGCGTGAACTTCTTTCTAAAACTTTTTTCTTTTTTTTTTGGAAAAGGCTAACGCGGTATTAATCAGTCCAGATTGCACCCAAGTAATCTTTTCTAATACTCTGCAATGCACACTGTTTCTAAACAACAACATCTCTGACGCGGTGGCGGATTACACGTTTACGGCGGATTACATCTCGGAAAGCACTTAAGTGTTCAGTTTTGACGGCAGGGAGCACTCCCATTGGAGTTTTCAGTGACAGCGCTGTCATTACCGTTTACTGCCGATAAACTGCACAGGCCCTGGGCTGCCAGCTCACAACCGTCCAATTTGCATTCACGCCTTGGACGTGTCCAGTGAGCAGCTGCAACGCCGTCTCACCTATTTAACAGGACGAGCAATTTTCCACAAGCAGCCTGCTTTGCTGGCCTTATTCGGTATCGTGCGGCTGGCAGACACAAGCTAGCCACCATAAAGAGCGAAAATCTATTTCTTTAGCTGTCGGCTGTTTGGCGCCTGTTCTGGAAACCGCCTGCATTTCCATACTCATATAGTTGAGCAGCCTGCAACAGCAATACTGATGACATGCGGTGCTTGACCTCTTGGAGCAGATTGTTGGGAGAACATGAAAGTCGGCAGAGGTCAAAGTTAGCCGAGGGGTTGCTGGTTCAAGAGCATGCCAGATATGTGGGCGCCTAAGAAGCATTTCCATTTTCTGGCCTGTGAGGAAAGACGCCTGTACGTTTTGACTTCTGAGAGTGTGTTTTCCTTATCAGGCCCCGTTCACTGCAACGGGGCTGCCAGCTCTACTCGCGTCAACTTCATGTTCTGAATAGCACTTCCGAACTAAGGCCTCGTGTTATTGGGGCAAATTCACTGGAGCTTTCCTTTTTCATCTTCCGTGCTTTCAATTGGAAATTAAACGTCTTTTGGTTTTACCTTTCAATCCGGCCCGTCTGGCTGGTTATTTGCACTGACACTTTCTTTAATGGTTTGCCCAGAGAATCGCCACCTACCAGGCCCCTTAACGCCTGCGCTCTTGACGCTTGATGCATGAAGACTCCCCTAAATTGGCAATCAGGTGAGCTTGGCTCAGATAGAAGCTCGGGCTCGCTGGCATCCTGACTCCAATTCCCTTCGCCGGCTGCCGCGGCTGTTTTCGCCGGGGCCCTGACAGGTGCTCCCGACAAAATCCATTACCGTCGCAATTACACAATCTCACTTCTCCCGCCTCCACCAATCCCCCCCAGCCCCCCAACCCCAACCCTCGCGCTCTCTATCAGGGGCTGCCATCGGCCGAGGCCCTGCCCGCCTGTCCATCCGGACAATTGGCTAATTAGAGGGGCTTAAGAAGAGGAAGCCTGCTTTAATCTTCATTAGGGCACGGAGATGGGTTAGCTGTCAGCATGGCGAAGAAGGAGCGGCACCATCAGCACCACGAACAAGTGCCGGCGACCTCGTCTCTGTCTCTCACGCGTCGCGGCTGAGAAATGAAGCCTGGCCACGATAAATGTCTCTCTGCGTGCGACGCCCATCATTTGTGTTCCCTTCAGTTTTCTTGCGGCCACTGACAGGTGATAGGTTTGGAGTTTAATGGGAGTTTGGGCTAAAGAAAGTCGGAAGCTTAAAAGCCTTAAAGATATTCCTATGTAGGATAAGGCACAAAAATAACGTGCTGAAAGCTGCAGTGGGGCTGATTTGGGTTCAAAGTTGAAGACAGCCGGAAGCATAAAAACAAACATCACATTTTTAAATTAGAGTGTGAAGATTTGTCTCCAATTTGCACCAAATGTCTGAAACAGAAATTTACTATTTACCTATTTGCGTAATAGGTACTATATAGGCTGTACTAGTTCATGTGACCTGTATTTCTCAGCTTTAGAGGAAAATATAAAGTAAAATATAAAAGCATATCCTTGCTGTCCAATGATAAATGTGTCTATCTCATTTCAACACGCTAACTGCTCTTTACACTGTGTGAAAATTTCATGATGAATGGACCAATGGAAATGCTCAAAAAGAGCTTGGAGAGAATTTTGGTCATGCTCATGCTCATTTTATGCCACCCACCTATAAAAAGTGCAGTTTTCAAGGCAGCAAGAGGGACGTAGCCAATTAGTGCAGCTGCAGGTAATTAGCAGCCATTTCAGTCTCCTGTTCATTAAATCTTGTCCTCACTCTGACAGAGGCCCTGCTCCTATAACATGATAACTCGGTCTGGCAAACAGGCGCTCACCTCCGCAAAAATCGATTTGACCGTCTCCCGTTTCAGACGCATGTGTAAATTAATAAGAGAGTGAAATCTTTAGCGCTGTAGCTCGGTTCAGAGGGTGGAAGAAAAAAAAATCCTGTCCAAACAGACAGAAAGCAGCTTAAGCAGCCTTGCATACACATACTTGTCAGTCTCTTCCCAAGATCATATGAGGGAGACAGTTTTTTTTTGTTTGTTTTTTTTTTTAATTGTATTAACATTCTCTAGTATTAGATGGTTCTCCGACTTTTTCTTCTCTTTTGTTTCCGCGACATCAGATTTAGGAGCATCCGTCATCCTGGCCCGCTTCCTGTTGAGAGAGATTAATTGCGTCGCCCCATCCTAGCAGGCGTGGACTGCATAATCACCTTCCTTAATGAGGCCTGCCATTTACCACCACAATTACTGCTATTTTTAAACCCATTCAAGCCCCTGCACCCAAAGGCCAAAGTTTTGGTCAGACCGGTTGCCATGGTACCCAGAGTTGATGGGTGTTTTTTTTTTCCACACAGGCTCTTGGTGGGGGAGGGGGGGGGGGTGTTTGAGGGGGGATACATATGCATATATGTGCTAAGAATAACGATAATTAAGGACCATTTTTTTGCTATTCCAGCGAGGAGGTGACTTTTGTGTTCGTGTGACCTAATAAGATGTTGTTGACTTCTGTAACCTTTGGACAGGATGGCCGCTGCCCACACCCCCATAAATTACCACTGTCATTTAAGACCTAATCACATTAACCTTAAAAAGAAACTGGAGACCTGAGCAACTCACTGCAGGTCTGTAAAAAAAGGTGTCTAGAAATAGCCCACGCATTCATCACTCCCTCCTCCTGCCTTGTATCCTTAGAGATGGTCAAAAATCATTCAGGGAGAGACTGAAACAGCCCCCTGAATCTCATCTTATTGGGAAATGTTCACGCTTCTCTCTATCATCAGGCTGCCAGACTGTTCTGGTATGATATGATTGGTAAGGTCCAATTCACAGCGTGAATAAGCCTCTCCCTGCCTGATTACATGGTTTGATGTAGTGTCCTGACCGCTTCCCAGACACACCTCTCAGTAAGAGACAAAAAAAAAACCCTCTACCCAGAGGTTTCATTCAAATTTATGCCACGTCGCCTTCCAAGTTCCGCACAATAATTGAGGGGAAGTCAGGTGAAACTTGCTCAGGGCCAGATTTGAAGTGTTCCCAAGAAATGACAGATGGTAACCATCCTTTACCGTGGTGGCATTTGCGAAGGGGCCACTTGGATCTCCCTCGGGGTTCATAATTACTATGAAGTCAATTAACAGACAAACTGGTGGAGAACGAAGGTGCCAAAACCAGGTGCTGAGAAGCACCTTTATGGCTGCCAGCCTCTACTGAAACACACTTTCATACATAAATGGAAAAGGCCATTAATCAACTGTCATCGCTAAAAATACTATAATCAAATTTCAAACACATAATTACTTACAATGGGCTGAGGACACACATTCCACAGACTCTTATCAGATGAACGAACCCGAATAACTGAAGGAGTCATTAGAACAGTAAAACTTTCTGAATGATGATGCATTTCTGTCTGAATTGTTAGAATAGCTCATGTTCCAGGTGTGATTTTCAGCGATTGATCAATAATCGCTCATAATTCATAAATGTGACATCTGAAATGGAAGAGTTCGGTGGGACGCATGTATCTCAGCCTGTAGAATCGTTATGTTTTGTTTCGGCAAGTACATTTCCTTTAGGAACCCGTGAGTCCAGAACTTCAGCCCTGAGTTTGGGTGAAGGCTTGCAAGGAGGATTTTTTTTTTTACTTGTGTCTGACTTTTATCTAACCTACTGAAACACCAAAGGATTTTCAGTCCAGTCTCATCAAACCTTCGTCTCATAGTCCTGCCGCCGCCCCTCTTCTTCCTTCTTTTTCTGGCGGCAGAGGCCATGGAGGCTGCAGAAGCAGGTGAAGGTGAACTGAGGCATTGTCTACCTGTCTCCTGTTTCTCCAGCCAACAACACCACCTGCAGAGACACAAGGGCAAAGAGAGAAGCAGAAAAGGTGCTGAACATGATGAATCTTTGATATGGGCATCAATGGTCCTTAGTCATACCAGACACAAATTCTTGGAGAGACATCAAAGCTTTCAAGTCTCATGTGATCCGAAAACCAGGACAAATATTTCTGCTTTCCCCTTAAAAAATGTTCAGTCTACACAAACACACAAGCATAGCAGTCATAGTTTTCTATGTGCAATTGACCTTTCCAGTGCCCTGGAATGAGTTCATTCGTAATTACTGTTTTAAAGGTGGGTTTTAGATGGAGGTATTTGTAAGAACGTTAAGTTCCTTTCAAGATATCTGCATCTATCCAGACTGGCCATGCTGGACAAGTAGGAAGACGTATTCTCACTATCCAAAGAAAAACAAGTGGCAACCAAAAATGGAAACTTAACAGAAGACAGAACTTTACTCTCAATGTAAAACAATGGAACCCAAAGTTTTTTGGAGCATTTCTATTGGTCCATTAATAAAAATACAGACAAATTGGAGATGGACATGTTTTACTTTGGACAGCGATGATATATACCAACATTATGGCAAGAAACTTGACAACATTCCCTAATGTATTGTGCAATCTTTCGATCCCAAGCTGAAAATGACACGCCATGACACGCCAGGACATGATTCTATCCCAAATGCTTGCTGTAGCTATGAGGCTGTATGTAGGTGTTTAAAGTCTTGAGCTACACTTTCTCAATTGGTTGTACCGGTAACAGTAGCTACGAAAGAATGCATCTGTGGGCGGAGCATGGATAGGTCAGTCCTGTCGAGCCACAATGCATGGTAGAGATGCCCAAGAGCAAGGGCCTGGCATGCTTACTGTGTTTATCAGGGCTGCATTGTTCTGGGCTGCAGGCCGGCTGAATGCCGCGCTGGGCTGCAGAGGGGAGATTACTAGCAGGATGTGCTCAGGACTTGGCTGGCTGCACCAAGCACCTTGTGCGCTGATGAGCTTTTCGATGAGAGGACAGCGGCAAATTGCGCCTATCATATCGCGCACAGGCCACAATTAACTCGAGTGGCGCTTTGTCTTGGGGGATTGAGACGCCTGAAAGACCCTCGCATCTTAAGCCACGCCAGGGAGGGGAGGTCATGTGTGGGAAAGCTGCAGCAGCAGGCTGTGCTCATCCATAGACCGAATTGTCTTATGTGTATGTATGGGGGGCCCGTAATATGAATTCATGGGTATGCATGGGCTGTGGCACAGCGTGGCCAGCGGGAGTGTGTGTGTGCCAGAGTATAAGGTTGTGCAGTGGAACGTGGACAGAAAAGCAATGTGACCAGGGTTTGATGCATTTGTGAATTCAACTCAGCGAAAACCTCAGGTCCCTATGGTCCCATTAGGGCATTTGCCAGTAATGTTCGAGGGCTCTCGGGCGATCAGAACTACATATGTAAGCGACTTAAAGCCACCAGACTCACGGATTCCCGTTTTTAGACAAGGTTGGGAGTCCATTCACAGTCCCGAGGGAACTTGGCTTACTCGTGGAGCTAATGCAGGAGGAAAAGGGAAATGTCCTGTTCGGTCCTGAGAACGAAAGACCACCTCTCTGAGAGAGAGGGAGAGAGAGAGAGAGAGAGAGAGATCTGTAACGTTGGGCTTGTGGCTTCATTCCTAGAATAAGGTTATGGAAGTGCAGTCAGTAGAGCCGTATGTGGCCTATGCTCAGAAATAAAGCCTGTCAGGAAATTGATCTTCTCTTGCACATGCTCCGTCAAGTGTCAATTTTTACCTGCATGGAAACCCACCTGTAGTTTTTCTCTACATGCTCTTTCTTTCCATCTTATCAATCAAACGAAGGGCTGAAAAATCTCGGAGCCAATTTAAGAGCGAGAGGTGGGCTTCGTGTGAGGCTGTGGTCCAGTGGACCGTGCTGGTGTTTGTTTTCGTAATGTCGGGCTGCTTGCCTCGGGGGGGGGCTCTAGTGCACACGGCACTTGAGCTGTGCTCAGGCCAATTCTGAGTGGAGTGGAAGAGGACTGCTTGCTGAGGTTGCAGTAAAGTGCTCTTATTATGGTATTATTTTGTGTCGGGAGCCAGCCACGCTACGGCTGCGGTGAAATGGGCCACAGTCATTCAGATGAAGGGCTGCGGACCAATAGAGCGTTGCACGGTCTCTTGTTAATCATTAGCTCTTTAAGGACACAGACTCGATTAAACACCCACAGCAATGCACACAGGCCAACACCTGGAAACATGCAAGGCGGTTTTTACCTACTTAGAAAGATGGTCATGTTAAAAAAACAACAGCACTAAGAGGCAACACCGAATCCCTGGCTGAACACAGCTGGCTAGAGGTAGACACATGAACACAGACATAGACATACACCCAGTCACCCACCCACCCACCACCAACACGTGTACACAGAAGAAGTCGGGGGACAGCTGCGGCTCTCTTATCTGACAGGTTAGCACTCACACTTTGACAAATTAGCTTGAGTCTTTCGGGGCCTTGCGCCACAGTGTGCACACAGATGTCTGGCTGTCTAGGAATTAAAAAAAAAAAGGAAAGAAAACCCCTTCCCAGAATCTCCTTGCTCCAATGGACATTATTAGCATCATTATTTTATTTAATTTATTTTTTTTGCCAAGTGTCTGTTCTTTGTTCCCAACTGACTGCCTCAGCTCCCACTGCCCTGACCGCACAATAACAAGCAGGGGTGAACCACTGCCCTAGAAGAAATACAACATTAACATTTCACTTCCCATCCGTTTGCTCCCAATGAGTCTAATTAAGGATGGGAGACGGGTGATAAATACTGCAGGCATCATTAAAAACAGCCTGACTCAGCAGCCCACACTAACGGGGAAGTGAGGCACTTTCCACACTGCTAAAACTGCCTGCCACAGGGACAATTACCAGCCACGGTGCTGCAGGTGCCTGCGAGCATGCAGGGAGAGCGCCTCCGGGCACGCTGAGTGTGTGTATGTGTGTGTACGTGTGTGTGTGTAAGAGGGAAATAATCAGGTAGTATTACTGCCAGCGTCGAGTTCCATAATGTCACCAACATCAGCAGCAAGACTAGCGCTTCCATTCAGTGTCGGCCACACTTTTAATTACCACATTAAAAGCATGACTGCACTCCGCAGCTCGATACAAACTGCATTACTAAGATGGATTCACAATAGTGCAGGAGCTGCTCGTGTTTCCTGGCCAGTGAAATATATATCATGTGCAGTAATCTAGTCTAGCTGAACAGAGTGGGAAGACGAGCTATTATGACAACGCCGACGTTAGGCTCGTGTTAATTAGGGAATAAAGGGAGTATGACACAAAACCTACATCTGGGTTATCAGGGAGAACACTTATTTATTTTGGGATAATAAACAATTATACCTGGTTAAATGATTAATACTGAATGAACCATTTTCTGTAATTAAATCCTCGTTATAGCAACAGACTGAGATTTGAGGAGAAATCTCCATCGTCTGGATACTAAATATTTTAAAGCTACTTATTAAAGCATATATACTTTACAGAACATAAACATATGCGATTTTGTCTCAATAACACAACTTTCTTTTCACTGTTTGGTTCACTTGCTTATAGTTTACAAGGGAAATGTCAAACTTGAGAAGTTCAGCAGGTAAAAGAGTGATATACATTCTCATTAACCAAAAAGAGGACAAAAATGATAAATATCGCTAATGAGAAACAAGATAACTAGTAAGAATAACAAGAATTAGTGATAAAAAATGATAATATGCTATTAAATAAATGTGAATATTGGTTGCCTGCATGATGTTCATGACGCACATATATATATGAACAGGTCGAAGCTGTTTTGTGAGAATGGCCCATCTATTGTACAATGTGTACAATAGCTTTGTCACATGGACATGGAATGAGTAAAGCAATCTCATACGCAGGCTGCACTCTCCGACAGAACATTGTTTTTTTCCAATGATTAACTAAAGTGTTTGCTGTATCCAGTCTAATGAACTGTCAGTGTTTGAAAAATACTGGAGGGAAAAAAAATTCAAGGCAATCTGCATCAGCCACGTGACCCCGGTTCCTCCTGAGAGGCATTATGAACCAAATGAACCCTGTAATTGACTAAGATGTATTGTTTTTTAGTGTACAGAGGGTTTACACTTCACCCTTGCTTGAAGAGCACCCAAATGCTTCTATGGGGTGCCTCTATGGTGTCATTCCTGGCTGCATTTTTTCTTTTTTCTTTTTTTTTGGTTCTCACCCCATGTGTCCCCGGCTGAACATCCACTCTGTACCCAATGGCTTTGAACCCTATGTGACATGGCAGAGAAAACCACATAGGAATAGAAAGCCATAAAACACAGCAGTGACCAAGTGTGACCGCAGAGATGTGCCAACCCCCCCCCCCCCCCCCCCCAAACGGCCAACCGGTCCCATAGTCCCTCTACACCGGCATGTCTGTTGTCTGCTGCAGAGAGGCGCTCCTCTGTGCTAGCATAATGCTGAGGCTTTGAGATAAGACCATAAGACTGGAGTATTGACTAGGAGGCTGCTCCAGAACACGAAACAAGGGATGATAGTACATTGAGCATGTCCAGATCTCAGTGGGCAGGTTGGGGGAAGGGGGGAGGGCATTCATTCTGACCAGCAGCCCTACTTGAGGGCTGGCTTAGAGAGTTAGAGCTGCTAAACTAGTTACAGCCAAGGCCCAGCTTGTTGGGTCGATCGTGCATGGCTCTGTTTCTTTCCTTTAAAGATTATTTAGGTCTAGCAGAAAAACCACTTCATGTGAGAAGAAAAAGGCTCCCAAAAGGCATGAATAATTAACTTGCGGAAAAGGGATGACTCCAGCTTGAGTGCAGCTAGCAATAATAAACCCATGTTTCATTACTCCCTCTTCACCTTTATTCCAAAGAAGTTTTTTTTTTCATTATTTAGCATTTTGCTTTTGGAAAAGGAAAAAAACTCTCTACGTTATTAGAAAAGTTTCGCTACGGCAAACTTGTTCCCAAAGGTCTTGAAACGAACATACAAAAAGGCTCTCCTAGACTTCACAACCAACAAAGGGTAGAAAAAAGGTACAACATTAATCAAAGGGGAGCTTTGTCATGGGAATGGACTGGCGCATAGTAAAATGGATTGACTAATCCTTGCTTCCTATTCTGCACATGAGCCTCTCCTGACTTTTCAAACCACTTATAGAGAGAGAGAGAGAGAGATTTAAATCCATCCTGTCTTCAACATCCTGGATATGGGAGGGGGAGATAGGATGAAAGGGGAGGGTGGGGGCATAAGCTGATTTGTACCATTATCAAGATCTCGGTGAAAAGAGGCTGTAGTCATGTGTGTTTGTTTATTTATTTATCTATCTATTTATTTATGTATTAATTTCCCAGCAAGACAAGCCCGGTAAGCCAAGGTTTTCCAGGCGTCAACAAGAGGGACCAAATCCGACCACTAATCCTGGTGGTCAACAGCAAAACAAAGTTTGGCCGCAAGCCTATTACGGCCGGCTTTCTGCATAAGTCAGAGTCACGGGTTTAATCCCCGGTGCGTCCTGGCGATGTATTTCATTAGCGTCTCCTTCTAGCCACAGATCAAATTCCGGCATGTCCGTGCCGATGTTTCAATCTGGTTATGGCATTTCACAAAAAGATAGGGCGATTGATTGGTTTTTGTTTTGTTGCCCGTCAGTCCTTTCAGAGCGCAATGAGAGGTAACGAACAAGCAAACAAAAAGAAGTCAATCCCCACCACGGATCTATTTGGCCGGAGAGGAGTGAAATGGATGGAGGCCAGAGTGGCGCCAGCACCCTGAGCGCAGCCTCATTGATCAGTGGTGCTTATCTATCTCAACCCTGTTTGTGAGAGAGAGAGGGAGGGAAGATGGAAGGAAAGGGGGGGGGTAGAGGGTGGTAAAGAGGGGAAGTAAGTCATACATTCTCCAAAAAAAGACAAAAAAAAAAGAACGTAGAAGCATAACAATGTCACCCGGGTTATGAGAGGCAATCTGTCAAACTTTTTCTCCGTTTTTAGTCGTCGAGGTTGCAAAACGGTTCGAAACTTTACCTGCAGTTTCTTTGGAGTTGCTTGTGTGTACAGATGTGTACACAGTCTCGCACAAGCGTTTGCTATCAAAAATATCTGTACAAATTCCGAAGCATGAGACCCACCTGTGTGTTACTCCTCTAGAGATGAAGGCATGAACATGAGCCTCAAGCTACTGAAGTCTTCCTTTGTGAAGCCATTCACTGATTAACTGCAAAGCAGGACCTAAAAGCAGCTATTTGCTCAGCTATTGGCCTCAAGAGCCAATTAAGCCATTCTACAATTGACATGTTACTAATGATATCCTTGTCTGGATGCAGCCAAGCAAAAGCAGCATCTTACGCCTCTTTGCTTCAGCCACAATGGAAAAGAGAGAGAAGAATCTATAGATCTCTCCATAACGTGCCACATCGCTTTATGCTCGTTACTCCATTCAACAGGTTTGACACAAGCATCCCCTTAGAAACGTCCAACCTGCCTTGCTAAGTTGAGAACTCAACCACGGCAACAGTACCTCACCAACTCCTTCTCTCTTCTTTCCCCGCAAGCCAGTTCCCTCCCACTTCGCTGTCCACAGGTGAGCCTGGACAGCTGGCCAAACCCCTCCCTCTGCACTTGCGTAGAAAATGGAAAGGCCAAAAAAAAAAGAAAGAGAGGAAAGGCAGGTAAAAGCTTTGGTTGTTCGTACACAAAGCAGGGCAGGGAGGGCGGGAGAAGAGGTTGGACAGAGGGTGCGTTTGTGAAGGTGGTATCTGGCTTAGGCATTTGAGGCACCGGGGGGGTGGGGGGGGTGGGGGGGGGGTATCCATCAGTGTGTCCTGTGTCCTCTCACGCTGGGCCCTGGGCCCTGCGAACAAAGCCTCCATTCAGGACACTTACAGCAGTCTTCCTCCCCCCCCCCCTTCCTTTTTTCGGTAAGGAGGCCTGGGTAAACAGCTCTTTGTAAGGGCCACGGACACTGATACATTTGTCGCAAGCGAAACTGGGCACTGCCTGCCTATCATGGACAAATCAATATGAGTGGCAGAAAAGTAACTAGAGCGTGAGTTGTGTTTTTTTTCTGGGAGCCATTATATCAAAAAGAAAGCCATTTTTCTAGCCCTCCACTGGGGGTACTCCATTTGTGTGGGGTTGATGTCTCCACCTAGAGGACGGCCATAGAACGTGACATATTTTTTCTCAGCGTTCGTAGCTAACCAGACTCCAGAACATGGCAAATTGATCTTCAGAGACTTCGCTTGCCTTCGCTGATGGTCTTTGTGCCTCCCTGCAGCACTCCGCCACCCCATTCTTTCCCAAGCTCCTTTGAGCTGTGCATTAGCCTATTGATCAAACAGCACGGCTCATCCCGCCCTGCCTAATTATATACACTGCCTATAGAAAAAGTGTAAGCAGTGCTTATTAACAGTCACAACATTATTAGTCAAGCCTTTTCAGCAAGCTGCTAATCACATGGGTAGATCCTACCCAGAGACTAAGCCTATCTAGGCATGCTAGGCCACCTAGGGCTTTGAGAAAGAGAAAGTATGTGTACAAGCGTACTCGAAGCAGAATAAAACGAAATAAAAATGAATATGAGGACATAAGCCTATTTCAGCTCCCCTGCTGAGGCATCCAAATGTGTTAGTTGGAATCAATACATAAAAAAACGAAGGGGGGGGGGTGCTGCTACACAGCTCAGTTATTTCTTGTTATGCGCTTAAGGATTATCTAAACCACAAAGCAGCACAGGGAGGTAGGAGAAGGTCAGGGTGCTCTTAGAAATATGCTAGAATGGAGAAGAGTGGAAGGAAGGAAAGGGGGAAATTATCCATTGTGAAATGGGTAGATATCTTGGAGGGAGCCAAATGAAAGAGAAGGCAACATTCCCCATAGCTGACTGTAAGCTCTTCCCAATGGAAAATGAAGAAGACTGAGCAAGTTTGGGCAGTCTTAGAGTTTTCTAACTGGAAGCTCATCAGTAAAGAGGTAAAAAAATCCAAACTGCAGTCAAGAAGAAGGAACCTGTTCTACTTTTCCAACACTCTACCTTCAGCTAGGCAGCTTATTAAGCTTCTTCTCTCATATACGGTTCAAACAGTGCTACAGAGGAGCGGCTCTCTCTCTCTTCTTAAACTAGCCAATTTCCAGTTCCGCATAGCTTATCAAGGGCACACGACTACTTCCTTACCTCACATCCCTGAGTTGTTTTTTGCTCACTGTCAGTTTATGGTAATCGAGTCCCCTGGTGAATACAGTATGCCCTCTTTTTCTCTCCTAATGAGGCCATCCTGTCACCCTTCATAATTTAGGAGAGGAAGAGGTCAAGGTGACGCTGGAACGCAACATCAGGCAAAGGCCAGGAAGTGCAAGTGGGAAAGGCTGCAACTGCCTGCAGTGGGGGCCAAAGAGCGCAGGCCCTTTGAATTCAGAGCTCAACTTCAAGCTGGGAAGCGAGTGCTGAATAATTGTCGTGTTTGTGTGCGGAAAGCTAGTAGTTGGTGTTAATAGGCTGTATTTCCTAATGAAATTCTACTCAGCAGACCATAAGTAATCGTGAGAGGCAATAATTATTTATTGTAGCCTGGCACGAGCCGATCTGCTCCGCTTGGCAGTAACGGGTGGCGTTTTTTTTTTTTCTCGCGCGCAAGGAAACTCCCCACCGACCGTGGGCGCTGTTAACCATGCGAGTAAACAGTCACACGCGTACTGCGTCCTCCATTCTGGTTACACAATTCAGTACGGGCAGAATGGAACAGCAGTAGGCTCGGTGAGAGGAGGAAGACGGAACATAGAGGACGAGAACAACAAATCTCGCACTTCTAATCATGGTAGCCGCCTTCTCAGGCTACCTCAGCGGGTTCCAGCCGGTGACAAACGGCCACGCGTTCTACGTGATCCGGTGCCCACCTTTTTCCACCAGAACTCTGACCTCCTGCTGCTTGCTGTCCTGGCATGCGAGTCTGTGGTTCACTCTGTTGAGTGAATGGATTGGCTGCTGGCGATTCATTAATCTTGATGCAGCACCTGCACTCTGGCCCAGGCTGGAGCGTCGGAGCGCACGCCGCCAAATGTCACATTTCATCGGATTAAATTAGCTTTATCTCTGGCAAATGCCTTCCCCAGAGGAGGTGAGAGGTTTTTTTTCCCCTGCTCCGCACCTCCAGGGAGAAATGGGGGCTGCAGGCGAGACATCATTATGTATTTATTCAGCACAGAAAAGCGTTAGCATGGAGTCAGCCTAATTGATGGGAGAGAGACATTACCAGTCAAATGAGAGAAAAGGATGAATAAAACAGAGGGAGGAGGAGGAAAAGAAGGTTTCGCAGGAGGAGGATCCCTCCCTGGGTTGGGATGAGTTGTAGGCTGGATGATTGTGCTCTGGCATGACCACACTTCTGTACTAGAGAGTCCTTAGCATTCCGGGGCAGTCGTGGCCTGAAGGTTAGGGATCCGGTGACCGGAAGGTCGCTGGTTCGATCCCCGGGATCCCCCAGGCCACGACTGAGGTGCCCTTGAGCAAGGCACCTAATCCCTACTGCTCCCTGGGCGCTGTGGATAGGGCTGCCCACCGCTCCGGGCACGTGTGCTCACTGCCCCCTAGTGTGTGTGTATATGTGGGTGTTTCACTGCACGGATGGGTTAAATGCGGAGGTCAAATTCCACTGTGTACAAAATCGCATGTGGCTAATTTGAGTGTCTAAATTCTAATTCTAAATGTGGAGGATGCTCAACTCCCCTTTCTCTTTTTTTCTTCTCTCCCTCGCCCCTGTACGTCTCTCACTCAGTCACTGACTCACTTGCTCGCTTGCTTGCTCGCTCGCTCGCTCGCCCCACACCCTCCTTGCCCTTGCCCCTTCTCCCTCACACACTGATGCAGTGGTGGCAGCTGCTGTGTTGCAGGCTGGGGTCCCCCTTCACTAACACAATCACAGTCATAAACGCCTGCCAAAAGGACGCACACAGACAATCACAAGATTGTATTTCTGTCTTTGTGGGGCATCTCCATTGACTCTAGCTGAATAAACGCCCTGCCAACATCTAACATCATACCCAAACCTAACCGCAAGAACCAAAGGCTTGTCTGTATTGGGATTTTGAGCTCCTTCACTCTTTGTAACAAAAGCTACATTTTGTTTACAAAATGGCAATTCTCCATCTGAGAAGCAGCCAAATTGTCTCCACAACATCAAAATTGTTTCCCCACAAAGAGCCAAGTACATATGCACACACTCTCCGCAGCTTAGTGAAGCAGCTCAAGCCTTGGGCATCTTGGCTACGTCTATATTTGGGTATCATCACTATTCCGGGAGTTCCATTATTAGATCACGCAAACTGAATAATCACTGAAGATGAGACGGACAGCTCTATAGTGAGGCCTGCGTGAAGAGATTTGCACACAATGGGGTCGTGCCTTGCACACAATGGGGTCGTGCCTTGACCAATTTAAGGGCCGAATAGAATATATATATTTTTTTGTGACATATTCATGCATATGCAGTCAAAGCACAAGCGTGAACAATAAATAACGAGCAACAAATAACAAAAAACAAACCACACCCTGTAGAGCCAGTGAGGAAGGAAATAGGAGTTTGAGCACCAATTCACTGGCCAGTTGGATGAGGGTGCTACCATCGTGCTCTGCCACACCCGCCTCCCTGGTAACAGTCAACACAGAGCTTTAGAAAATGACGTAATCGCTGAACCTTTCCAGAATGCCAAAACGCAACCATGCGAAGACCTCAAAGGAGAGGACGCCTCGCAAAACCTAAGCCAAAACTAGCATCGTGGTCATCTCTCGGGTCAGCGCTGAAGAATTCCACTTATTCCTTTCTAGGGAATAAATTGGCACACTGACACACTTCAAAAGGATCAAGGAAACCCCCTCAATGAAAAACAAATAATTTGGCATTCCAGTCTAAATTCAGTCGTACGAATCTGACCACCAACCGATTAAAAGCAAACGCGAACCGATTCAATTAACAAACCCAAGTCCAGTCGCTTTTGAATGAGTGCCTGTAGCCACAACCATGTCTTCACGCATGACTTACAGTGTTACAGTGTTTAGAGTTTGGAATATACTGACAACAAATGATCATATATTCCTTTTTCACATGAGTCAACTCAGCACGGCTACGGCAGGTTGGAGGCGGGCGCAGGTGAGAGAGATGTGATGGAGTGGATGTGCAGAGGGGGTGTGGGACGACTGGGTGGTGGTGGTGGTGGTGGGGGGGGGGGGGTCTAGTGCAAGGGGGGGGCATTGTTAGAGGCAGACGAAGCTTCTTGAGCAGCCCTAATCCTGACAGCCCCACTGTCTTGGGTGTCAGCTTAAGTGGCGGAGGGAAGAAGTGAAAAATTGGAGGAGGAGACGAATCGTTGTATGTCGGGATGCTTAAGAGAGTGCCGGGCTGAGTTGCTGTGGTGCCCCCCATGCTGTTTCGTGCAGCCCTTTATTTTTTACTGTTACGATATTGTTTCTTTTATAAAAACATCTGCCGGTTGTTTAATAGGAATGTAATGCATTTCTTACTCCTTATACAAAAATTTAGCAGCACTTAAAGTTTAAAGTGTGAAATTTATCAACAATATAGTACGTTTTCTTATTGCTCTCTCTCTCTCTCCACTACCTACTATCTCTCTTTTTACTCCCTCTCTGCATTCAGCCTTTGTGTGAAACAGAAGGCATTCATAGGGAAGGACAGGATTCAGTGGACCTGCTGTTTTTGAGCGGGGCTCAGTGTATCACCGTCCAACCCCCCCACCCCACCGCTGCACCTACACACCACCCACCCCACCCCCGCTCTTCCACCACCTCTGCACCCTCCATAGGTATTCAGCCTTTTTAGAAAGGGAGCGTGGAGCCCACTGTAATCTGTCCGGACTAATTTAGCTACTGTCAGTCTGCGCTGGCAGCATGTGGATTCTGCCCTTTCCCCGTACACACCCACCTGTACGCACACACAAGCAAGCGCACACAAACACACACTTCCCATTATGCTCTCACATCTCTCGGCAGCAGGGGGAAATGCTTAAAGGAAGGGAATCCTGTTTCACTGTGGAAAATCCACTTTCTGCTCAGAGAAGATGATTTCTTTTGACTCCACGCCACTGTCTACGCTTTGCCATGCTGTGTTTTCAGCGAACCCTGATGCTTCAGCTGCTCATGCCCTTAGTTTGTAAGCAGAAATACACACATACACAGGCCATCGGGTCGGAACTGTGAAAGTTTCTGAATCTTCGACGTCTGGAAAATTGTAATGACACAGCAGAACGTTTGAAGTAAGGATGGGTTTCGCTGTCGCCAGAGCAAAGACCTTTTCCACTAATACAACAACAGCAGAATAGAGCTGGTACTCGCTACTGTCTAGATAGATGACCCAATGAAGCAGCATACCACAGCAACTACACACACATCAACAACGCTGCAACAATGGCAAAAATCCATATTAAACCATGCACATCAATGAAGATCTATGGGGATTGAAGCTGGGAACACTCTGTGGCACCATGTCAACGGGCCAGTGAGAAATTAGGGTGCCACTGCAGAGATCCTGCTCCAGGATAAAGGGGGACTCACTAAAAAGCAGCCGCACCAGTAACAGGCTCTGAGAGGGTTCAGAAAGCTCTCCGCATTAGTATCCGCAAGTGTGGCATTAATGACATAAGCGTGCTCTCAGTTTTAGTGGAGTTGTACTTTTAGAACCCTGTCCTAATTTAGCACGGCAACTATTTCTGGCCAGTCCTGGGGGAATACCTAAATTTGTCATAGTGAATGAGTGCATGTGTCAGTGTTCCGCTCAGAGTGTGTGACTTTAGGAAGAGTGAGCTGCAAGCATGAATGGGGTAATCAGAATGCATGTATTGATGCAGCAGTGGTCAGTGGTTTTCAGCACCGGGGCACAGGCAGCTCATGCCCTGAGGCAGTCCGCATACTGAACCCAAAGACAAGGCGATCGCACATAACGAGTGCGGAGGACCAACGCTGCATCACAATCTCACAATCTGCACTCCTGTCAGGCAAGCAAACCCCACTTCGCTGGAGTCCCAAGGAACACATCCGCACACCCCAACAGGCACACACACTTAGTCAGGACCCAGCACTCACCATATAAATCACACTCTCTAAACAAAGAAGGAAACACACAGAAAAGTACAACAGCCATTCGGCAAATGGATCATGCTCTCAGGAAAATAAGGGAGTAAAACTCACAGGTACATGCAAACCAGGTGACACAAGGAAAGGTGGATGCACATCTGAAGGGGCGTTGGGTTATACCCAGCCCATCAGAAGAAGAGTGTTAGTGCTAGTGGAGACCCATAAGGGATGCGTTTAGACTCACTCACCTCAACCTCGCTGTGTCCTTGCTGGAGCTGTGGAAAAGGGTCGGCTCCCCAGTAGCTCTGCTACTGCACACTGAGATAATGAAGCAGAAAGAGATAGAGGGAGAGTGAGGGAGGGGAAGAGAGAGACAGAGAGAGAGAGAGAGGGATGGAGATGGAGATGGAGGGAGGAGGAAGAGGAGGGACGTAAAAATGAAGGAGAGTGAAAGAGCGAGAGAAAGAGGGGGGTGCAGGAGGGAGAGGGTCTGAAGTAGACGGCCAATCAGTGGCAAAATCAGCACGGACAATCTGACGAAACGCCCATGGATTAGCGATTTGCAGCTTTTAGCGACTCGAGAGGGAGGAAAAAAAAAAACGGGGAGAGCGAGAAAAGAGGGCTTAGTGAATAAATGAGAATGAACAAGAGAGATGGGAGTAATAGAAAAGGGTGGGGGGTACAATACAAGGTCCCAGGCTGAGTTCTCTCTCTCTTTTTTTTTTTTTTGGTGCTGGGTTTAGAAGTGTGCGCTAAAACGTAGAGGTGGAGTCTTTTCTTTAAAACTTGGCTTTGTATCTTGAGTTGAGAGAGGTAAAGAACACTAAAGCACCACTTTGAGTCTTGACACCACCTTTTCTCATCCCTCTGTAGTCTTCACATCGTCCCCCTTTCTCATGATTGTCCTTGCCAGGATGGTGCGCGGACTGCAGGAGATGGCATCTCATGCTCGTGCACGAATCTTGAATTGGCCTTCGTGCCGCGGTCCCACTTCTCTTCTGCTTTAATCTCCTCAGGGGTCTCTCTTTCTCTCTCTAGCCCAGAGAACATATCGCCTCTGGATCATCAAGGGCCACGTCTTGGGTGGTTTTTAGCTCTACCCCCCACCCTTCCCCACACACACCTCTCCCTCCCCTTCCCTGGAGATAATACGGCGATTCAGGAAAATGCCATTTCCTGAGAAACACTGTGCCAGGTGTTCTCTCCGGATTGGTCGGACGGCCGCTCTTCTGGCTTGGGTACAGTGCAAGACAATCTCCAGCTCCAATTATTTCGGCCTCAAAAGCCAGAGAAGGACGCGGGCTCTGGCTTGAAAAAAGCTCTTTTGAGCCGAGGGCTTGGAAAGGAATGAATTGGAATGAAAAGTGCTTTTCAGCGAGGCCGAAGTCCTGAGAAATTCTCGTACAATTAGCATAGAAAAAAACCCTTCCCGAACTCTTCCTCCGAGAGGAAGGAAGCCAGGAAAAAGAGTCCGGAACTGACAAGAGCGAAAGAGTGCCGGTACAAGTCTAAGAATCGTTCAAAAGTTTTGAAGTTTTACACAAACTAGTTTGATGTTTAGGGCTAAAAAAAGCTTCGGAGGACTGATTGGTTTTCTTTCGCCAGCTGCCCCGTCAGGGCTGCGGAGCGGCTTGTTGGTGTGGTTCTTTTCTTCCCTTTGGCGTTTTGTTCCCAGAGCTCTTGCCGGGATTATCCATCACTGGGACAGGAGGAGGGAGTGCCCAGCCTGGCAGCCTGGGGGACGAAAACGTACCAGCAGGTGTCCTCTCTCTCGTTCATGCCCATCTGTCTGAAAAAGAGCCCAGCCTTTCCAGAGCATGCTCTACTTTGTTTGCTCGGTCCCTTCTTACACAGCCGGACTCATCTGAGTGAAAAATACTCTATTCAAGGGCCGGGCCACACAGCCTGGCGGGAACAAATAATCCAAACAGCAAAACGGCTCACTTTTAAATATATCGTTCTTCCAGTTTAGACCTAGGTACCTCCCAGGAGCTTTTTTCTTGAACTGAATTAGGACACAAGCAAGTTGGGATGGAGAGAGGGCAAGCACCTGTCTCTCTGCACACAGAGCTTTACACTGAATGAACTGGGCAAAGCAACATCGTCTAGCACCCCAACGCACCTCGGGGGGGAAACGCTGCACACTCATCTCCTGCCAGATCTTTAACAGGGTGGTGCGAGAGGTCTGAGAGGTCAGAGAGATGTCCTTCGTTGCCAAACCTAAGAGGCTGCTTCATCATATGGCTCTTGTCAACTCATCAATTCAGAAATATGACATAATTTCCTTGATGGGACAAAATTGGCCCTACCCATTATTTGTGTTGGTTACATTTATGAGGAATAGATATATACATTTTATATGCGGTCAGCAGTTGGGTGTGCCAGGTCTAACATTTTCCAAACAGCTGTCATCCAGGAATTTTCATGCGTATATTTTTCAAGGGTTTCATGAAAAAGGTCCAAAAAAACTTCAATCAGGCTTGTTGAGTAAAAAATAACTCATAATAAGGTTATGGGAGAATCGCGCAAGCAAACAGATCGATCACAACCTGGAAAATCCCATTTGAATTCAACACTGGAGTTAGAATGCATCACTTCTCAGAATGAAATGGGTTCCTTTTGCATTAGGCTGAAGAAAGCATCAGAATTTGGTACATGAGCCCATCTTGGTGGGCACGAACAGTACAGGCTGGTGATGGCAGTGTGATGGTGTGTCCCTGAGACCCACTGAGGAATGTCTGAACATCAGCAGGGAATCTTAGAAGATTTTTAGGCTTTCAGGGAAGGCCTAATGAGTTCTGGGGACTAAAGGAATCTAAATCACATCTGTGAAAAATCTATTGTAATGGTAATAGGTATTTCTGTCTTGCTAGGTTTTACTCTTGTACTGTATCTAACCTTGTTTTTTGTTGTGTTTTAGGTATGAGCACCGGCCCTTGTTTCTGGGCCGTGCTTGAGCTCAAGGGTAGTTTGGACTTAAACCTGTTTGTACTAGCTATTAATACGTACGCTGAACAAAGTTCTGTATAAGATGCTGTATATGTAAATGTAATAGTGTTTATATGCAGTGTTAGCTTTGTGCTGGCCTGCTATTCGAAATCCTAATCACTTGGACATTAGCATTATCATACAGGTGGGCTTATTTTTTGTTGTTGACCAGCTAAATTTTGAAAACTATGACCCCAACCTAGCTTTCATAGTCACTGTTTGCCATCGTTGCTGACTGAACTCATCCCCTTAGCTCTTTCAGTGCAAAGTCCCCAGAAATTATGACCAAACGAGTTGCAACATGCTACTTGACATTTGTAATTAATAAATCAACACAGTATGAGTGTATGAATACTGGGCAAGTCGTATGTCTTGGCGGATGCTATCATTTATCATAAGCTGATGAGCTTTTTGCAGCTTGACTGGAACATTTAGAAAATAGACCAGGCTGCTGCACAGCCTCCGCTACTATTATTTTATATGCAGAGCATCTTAGGACATGCATTGCTGCACTGGGAACTTGCTTAGACGCTAAGACATTTGAAATCTGTCATTACTGTGTTCATATGTGCACGCCTTCCTCACTGACATCTGTTCTAGCTTTACAAGAACAGTGTCTGTTGCAGCCAAGGCACTCGTTAAACCGCTCGGTCAAAGAAAAGAGTGTGCAAAGCAAACAGTAGCACATCACCGATGTGATAAGTGGAGTACATTCTGACCCCCCTTGCAAATGCTATTTTAATTTGAAATATGAATTATGCAAATAGAAGCAGTATTAGTGTGCTGACAGATAGCTGTTAGTGTCCAGGCAGTGTGTCTGATTGCCTGGTTAAGCTAATTCAGAGCTGAACCCGCCTCAATCTTTGACCGAAACTGATATTTCAGCCCATAATAATTACATTGCATCAAACAAATCCGCAAAATCCTGCAAAAGGGCAACCGAGTGCTATTCTGAGGTACGTGTTATCCACTTGCAGTGATATGAGAAAGTTTGCTTTTCTTAAATGTCAGCCCTGTGTGACCTGCCACAGGACTGCGGTTATTATTATTAAAAAAATCAGCATTGCTCACTATATAAGTGCCGCTGCCCTTTACAGGGGTATGATTGACAATGGTGACAGGCCTACAGGACGGCGTGAGATTGCATGCGTGAACGATTTTCTTTCTGTTTCTGCCTCTCACGCGTGCACTCTCTCTTTTTCTGTCGCTGTGTATACATAGATTAGAGATGCAAAAAAACTGTCATATGGGGAACGTGCCTGTCACTGATTCCAGCAGGAAGTGATTCAGGCGCACACACAAACATTCACACACATGGTTACCAGCTATGCTCAAGACACCCCCGCCCCCCCAACCCACCCCCCTTTTCCCAGCTCCCATTAAATTAATTAATTAATTAAGATTCAGCTTAAAATCATTCAGCATATTGAACTGCTCCTGATGAGAGGATAGCACAATGACGAGGACACATTACCAGCCCTGCCTTGAATAGAATTCACGGGCCTCGGCTCCTCACTGACATTTCCAGATGAGCAATTTGAAACGGTTTTAGTTGTCCGTCTGACGAAACCGATATGCTTCCATTTTAATTAGCGCTTCTGTCCACACCTGCGTCAGACGCGCATCTTATTTCTGTCCAAACAAGCCTATTTATGGTTACACATGAGTGAAGAGTAAATTTAACTTAAGCTGCATACATTTGCACATTCTGATTTTTATTGTGTCCTAAACTAGATGTAAAGGAGCAGTGTGTAACTTTTAGTGGTGAAGTTAGGTATTGCAACTGACTGAAGCCATCCCTTGCTTTTCTGAGGAAGTACAGTGGCCATCAGGTTTTCTGCTGTTGCCTAAGTCATGTTTTAACTTCTTCATATTTTCTCTTCATTGATGGCAAAAAATGCATTATTTTTGGAGTTTTTTTGGAAGAATTTATGAATACGATCCTCCGCTTGTCAAAAAGTAGGTTCTCTAAGTTCTCACAACACATGGTTAGCCGGTAGGGGTGTTCTATTCCAACCATCGAGAGGTCCTACCTAACATGCTCAGATCATTAGTACAGTGTAGAAACTAAATGTGTTTTCACTGGTAGTTCAGTTCAGACTTACCATTACCACTAATATCTATAATATCTTTTGATATAGACATCAAAACATCCCAAATAATGCTTTTAAGCCTGTTAACATGTTCCACAAAAGTTATTCAGCAGCCTCTCTTTCCACCTTAAATGGTGCTGCTGGTACGTTCTGGCACTTAACCCGTAACATTACCTGCTACACCATTTAAGGTGGAACAGGAACATTTGAACAAGGATGTGACAAATAAGAAGCTTAAAAGTCACGGCTGCACCATTTAAGGTGGAATGGGCAAATAACAAGAAGCTGGAGAACAGAAGATTAGGAGTTTTATACGCACAGCCTCTAATAAGCGCTACAGTTGGACATTTCTTCCGACTGCTGCTGCTTCAACATAAAAACATGAAAGGCACTTTCTACAGCCAGTGTGTGGTTTGTCTGTTCTGGGCTACTGTAGCAACATGGCGGCTCTAAATGGCAGCCTCTGATTGTGATTTAGTCAAAGTGAACAGATTGGCAGACTGTGCTTAAACACTGTTTGAAACTGTTTGATCTGAAGGGAAAGGGGGAAGAAAAAAGGAGGTATTCCTGCCAGAATTGGTTACATAACAGAGCTGAATCAGAGGTAGTGAATATGTTTACAGGCAAAGATTTTCGCCAATCCAATTGAATTCATTCCGATTAGAGATTAAGGTAGAGATGTTTATATGCATACTCCACTTAGCAAAATCTTTGTACATGCACATTACAAGAAATCAGGTCCAAAATTACTACCGCTTAGTGTAGATATGACTTTGACACCGAGCATCTTGTGAATCCAGCAGTGAGATGACCTGCAGTATGAATTTTCAGTCAACATACTTGTGTTTTTATTAGGTTTAAAGTCTGGCAGACTCGGGGGGAAAAAATATACTTTTAGTGCTTATTGGTAGCGTTGCTTATAAAACTTCAAGCTAAAGGCAACATCCTGTTCTCTAGCTTCTTCTTTTATATTCACCCATTCCACCTTTAATGGTGCAGCAGTTACAGTTTGGCCCTGACATTTAACTTCTTATTTGTCAGCTTCTTATTCAAATGTTCCTGCTCCACATTGTTCCACCTAGTCATGATCTAGCTATGACCTGTTCTGTTGGAATCACCTGTTTTGTTGTTGATAAAGTATCACATGTGTTTATGTAAGTAAACCATTGCTGTGTAAGACTGGTCATCGGCTTTGGCAGCTGAGAAATTACGCTGACAGCATGGCCAGACATGGAGACGTGATGTTAATGTCAATGTAATTTAATATAAAGTGGTTTTATTTAGAGATGGAAGGATTAATCGGCTATGTATCGGTATCAGACGATTTTTAATCAAAATATGCAATCGGTGATCGGTCGATATTTCTCCAATGTAGCCAATCGATGGCGTTAAACAAATGAGCCTACTTTCTGTATTTCAAGCTGGTGTTTCATCCAGGAGGAGGAGCCCTCCGGCCAGCTCCCTGCAATTCCTATCTGAACCACTAGGTAGAAATACACACCCTTTCATTTTCAGACTGATTAAAGCAGCGAGAAAAGCACACGCTTGTAGAAAGCATGTCGTCTGTCTTGCAAGGTTAACCGTATGTAATGCAAAGGAAGAGCCACTGGGATTTGCATACGGCGGAGTGGCACTAGGGATGTGGGTGTGGACACAAGGAGGCTAGGCTCTGAGTTCAAGTGCACCCGTGGTTCAATTTATTCCACAATAAACAAAAGAAAAACTGGATCAAATGAAAAGAACAACAAATAAACAGGATGGTTACTAGAGGCGTGAAACTAATTCTTCCCTCACTGTTACAAGCGGTCATTCACCGGGCTCACCGCAACTCTTACTGGTAGCTGAGACCCCCTCCCCCCTGGTGAGAGAACAACGGCGTTCTTATCGTCAGAGCCCCGCCCCCGACTAGACTATTAACTCGACTGGGGAGATATCCAGAGACGCTAACTCGCAACCCACACATATACATATATACACACACACACACACACACACACTTCTGCACAGCTGTTAACTCGTCATGATAATCATATATACATATTACCGGTAAGTATTCATTTCTTGATTTCATCCCCTGCAGGTTTTCTCCCCATTTAGGACACTGAGCCCCCCTCACTCCCTGAAGGTGGATCCGCCCAACAGGCACAAGAAGCCTGAGTTCCCTCTACCTCCCATTTGCCCTCTTCCCCTTCTATAGGACATCAAGGTAGGTAGGTAAATCTGATAACACTACACAGTTAACTATTGTTTTTAGTGATCACCATCACACCTACACATTCATTTGAACTCTACAAGACAGCATGCTTCATACCACTATTCCATCATTCCATCTGTAATTCAACTCCCTAGTCTCATACAGTATACAAGAGACTCCTAGAACAGAGTGGTGTAGTTGTTGAACGCTGCATTGGCCAGTGAAGCAAAGGGAACTGACATTGATAAAAAAGCCAATAACTAGCCATTATCCTCGAAGTGTCAGACTCCCGCAGCATTGATACTGCCCACTTCATGCTGAACTACCTGTGCAATTGCTGCGTGCCATCCTCTTCCTTCCTGTTTCGAAACAGATGTCAGCAGATGGATCTCAGTGACAAAGCTGTATCAGATACATAATAGGCAAAAAAAAACAGTTGCTCTCACCGGCTGAACAGATGACAGGAGTGCTTAGGGTTGAAGATTATTAGGGAGGACACATCAGAGAGGCAGCCCACGCAGTCCAGGCCAACTAGCCCCGCCTCCAGACGCCCATGCAACAGTACAGTATTCCCTTTTGCCTGGTTGCCTTTAGGTTAGAGGGGGATGAAAGAGCGCTGCACGCTTCGGCTTTGCTGTATACGCTACAGTGGCTGCGAGAGAAGGAGGATGCCGAACTTCTAAAAGTGGGCCCGTGTCATTTCCCATCTCGCTGATTTCACAGCGAATCTTCGGCACGTCTCGATGCACCACGCATTACATTTTTGCATTTTCCACTTCAAAGAAGCCAAAGCCCCTGCTGTGCTTTAAGGTTTGGGTGCGAAAAAAGTGGGTGGGACACTAAAGCTCAGCACGCAGGTCCCTTCTACTGGGGGAGCGATGGATGAAGAACAAGAACTGCATGCTTCTGCCGTCGCTTGGTGAGCTTCAGAAATTGATGGAAATGTAGCCGTTTATAAGTAATATCAGGCAAACATCTGCCGGAGTGGTCATATTGCTGAATGCCAGGAGTTGCCACTGAGTTGCCGATTCCGCCCACCACCTGAAGCTGAGCCAGCGCTTGATATGTCTCCTTCTTCGTCAAATATCACAATACAATAGCTGGAGTGGTTATTTCCTGCATTATTGCAAACCCATATAATCATTTTAGCTCTCACATTATAGCTTTTCAGTAACAGTATTGGTTTTGGAAAAGAAAAGACATATCATGCCATCTTTAAGCCAAACACACAACAGGTCTAATATTTCTTATGAGAAATTAGCAACAGGTTTCTTAGAGGTCTGTTCTTTTCTCTATATTTAACACACATCAAATAAGACTCAGTAATAGTTATGAAACTGACTGGTGTTTCCATCACCAAGAACCCTTACTCAATATACGAAATACAGGTGGTCCAGAGGGCTCACAATAATTAACTTCTTAGACTACCTGAAGGTCATAAAATGGAGAAGGTTCTGTAGGGGCAGAGGGCTAAATAAAAAAAAAAGTAAGGATGTTGTCATTGTTAAGCCTGCTTCATCCTCATTTGGTGAGTTTCTGTCTTGCTTGACATTTTTTTGTATGCAACATAAAGCACAAAGCCATGTCTGCATAGCTTGAAATGAGTACATTTCTTGCCTAAGGGTAGCCTACAAGTGGATCAGGTGGATCTTGTAAGCACTATGAAATATAACCCTGCGGGTGGCACTGCCATAGAAAGTTGATTCACTCAATTGGTCCTACATAGTCTATCAACTGTAACTACGCCTGGGATATCTCGAAAAAACTTTACATTAGGTCATAGCATATTTGCAAATCGGACAGCTTACCCCAAGATATTGGCGGAAAGAGTAAATTGTTACTTATTTCTCTAACCGAAGACAGCATATGTGTATACAATTTAAATCAATGTGTGGAAGAAACTAGAAAAGAGTTTTTCTAGAAGAAGAATTGTTAAACCAAACATTTAGTAGCCATTATAATGATGGAGCAGCCGGCCAACATTGGAGTCAATGGTCAAATACCAGGAGATATTAAACTGAACTTAATTGAGGGGAAGTCTATCATATTGTTCCAAATTACATACGGGTTGCCAGTCATCACAAGTCATGGGATTTCTGTGTGAGTACAAACCCCGCCCACAAACCGCCAATATGTTTCACCTTATTCTTCAAATGATGAAAACATAAATAGCACAATTGGTATATACTACAAAAACTGAGTTAAGCTATGAATAGCTGTGTTAGTACTTTGGGAAGATCCTATTGCCGATATGTCTGCAGACAGTAACAAGAACTAGCTGAGGATACATTCAAATATATAATTGGATGTAACACTTTCTTAATCCTCCTTGCTGCATGTTTGCAAGCAAACCTGCCTTAGAAGCATTAAGCCTCACCCTGCCGAACCCATTTGCAGGGAAGCAATTTTCAAACCAATTCTTAGATAAATATGAACCCAGACTCTCTCTCTCTCTCTCTCTCTCTCTCTCTCTCTCTCTCTCTCTGACTCTGTGTCTGCTTCTTTCATCAATTCTCTAATAAACAGAAAGAAAGGAAAGGCAAGAAAGGGATCTCATTAAGGCGTTGTATTAGACAGATATTAAAGCTCTATCTTTCATGTGGGCCGAGGGGTATTTTCACTCTCGCACTCAAATTTCCCATAAATCACTCGGGGACATTCGCTTCACAGGCCGGCCGAGGGGAAACCCCCCTCCAGGGATACAAGTTCTCTTTCATTCCGCAACACTTTCTCTTTGCTCTGCCTTTCTCCTCCTCTGCCGCCTCCCTTTTTTTCATCCACTTTCATCAGCCTGGTGTCACTTGAAAGGCAGCAGCTACAGAGGGGGAAAGAGGAGGCCTATATAGCGGGGCTTCCTTCAGGAGATGCGCTACATGAATAAAAACCCAAGTGCGGGGAGTTAACCAGGTGAATCGAACAGTAATCCGTTAAGGATTTAGGCAGGTGGAGGGGAGCCCTGGTCCCTGCTCGCTCCCTGTTCTGTTTTGGGGCTTTTTGCCCCCCCTTTCCAGAATCCAGCAAACTCCAAAGAAGGTTGAAGCTGGGCTATACGGTGCCACCCAATCCCAACATGCACAGTGCTTCCTCTCCAAGGCCTGCCGTCTTTCCCCCCACAGCTGCACGCAGTAGACACGGTTTGACGCTCAATTGTCTGCTGCGCCCCTTTGCCAACCCCCTCCCCCCACCCCTGCCACCGCTCCCCCGTCTTTGCGCCCGTGGATGTCTAACCGGGGGAATGGCAGTCATGGTGTGTGGAGCGGCAGAATGCGATAGGAGGGCCTGTGTGAAATTCCTTTCATGGGGGACTAGCTTGCACATTTCCCCCTCTTTTTTTTTGGAAGCCACAGCTAATTTTACGCACCCTTCTTTGGCCTCCTTCTCTGGCAAGGCACCTACTTCCTCATGGCTTGTAAGCAGTGGGCCATTTGCCACGCTCGGAAAGGGAGGAGAGAAGAGAGAGGGAGAGAGAAAGAGAGAGAGCTCACTACACTCCTTGGGGTTTCTCCCTACATGCAGGGAAGGGGTGCCTCTCCCCCTGTTTCCATGGTAGCGACTGGCTTTATTAGAATCCCATTCCAGATGCGGCCCGACACTCCCTTCCTCCCCTCCAACAACACTCCTGCCAATACCACCCCCCACCCCAACACACACACGCACCTGCCACTGCACCTCTCTGCATTCACTCCAACCAGCAAGCACCAGCTCCCTGTCCTTCCCTGACAACGTCATTCGCCACCGATGCCCTGTCTCGGAAAACTCGCCATAGTCAAGAGCGTGAAACATTCCGCCGGGCCCCCCCTGCAGACAATTGTGCCGTTTTAGCACGACATTGTTTCTCGACACCCGGCCCCCAAAACCTGTACTCGACACTCATTAGGCCAGCCTGGCCATGTGTGCGTCACACTCAAAAGACCCCTCTAAAATGCCATAGCCTTAATAGCTACTTACTGCCTGAGCACACATGGGCCCCATCTCATACATCTATTATTATTATGATGGTTTGGTGGCTTGCCACACTCCATTCACGCGGCTTAAAGACAGATTATAGCCCTCCTGATCCGATGGCTGGAAAAGAGTGGGCAAGTAATTGTTTCTGCTTTCTTTTTCTTTTTTTTCTTTCTTTCTCTTATTCTTCTTTCCCCAGTCCAGTTATAGTATGAGTATTTTCCTGGCCCTTCCAGCGCCATACAATAGAGAGGCGCTGGGAACAGGGATTCAAGGACGTGTGTCGGAGAGAATACTAAACACTCCGCCGGGTATTACAAAAAGCCTTGTTACGGGCCGACTTGAACGTGTTTGTATTGCAGGCTCAAATGCTTCGGATTATAGGGAATGTGATGGGAATGCACAAGTGTTCCGGATGTGGTGTGACCTTGCCAGAAGGAAGAGGACAGTCATTTGCAGCAGAGAGGGGCTATAATGAATAATATCACATATTCATACATGCATGTCCAGCTTGTATTCATGAGGGTGATGAGGCCTTACAGGTTTTAATGACATGTGCACGTGTGAGAGTGTGTGTGTGTAAGAGAGAGATAGAGAAAGAGAGTGAGAGAGTCAGAGTTTATGGCCACACATAACATTTATTTAATGGTGCCATAGAATGGAAAATTGTATTTACGTTGCCGTAGTTGAATAGAGAGTGTTCAATATATGAAACTGACATGCTGTGAACCTGAAACACTGTTGTCTACTCTCAAATACAAAAGAGTTTTACTTCTTTAATATGAACACCCCCCAGATTTACATATGACAACAGGTACACGTAAATGAGGCTTAAAGATACGTAAACGAGAACACATCCCGCCCATACTGGCTTCCCTTCGTTGGCTTCCTGTCCGTTTGAGGATTGATTTTAAAATTTAGTTCTTTGTTTATAAGTTATTGAATGGCTTAGCTCCAACCTATCTCTCTGAGCTTTTGCAGTTATACATTCTATCACGGTCACCCAGATCTGCTGATCAGCTTCTTTTGGTGGCCCCTAAATCCAGGCTAAAGCACAGGGGGGATCGTGCCTTTTCAGTTGTAGCCCCTAAACTATTGAATGAGTTGCCACTACATGTTAGGCTAGCACCTACACTGCTAGTTTTTAAATCTCGTCTGAAATCTCATTTTTATTCTTTGGCTTTTAATGTAGTTGAGAGTTAATGTTGTGTTTTTTTTGTGGTTAACAGTTGTTGTTTTATGAAGTGCTTTATAAATAAAATTGACAATTGACATTAAATTGGCTTCCCATTTGCCAGCTTCAAACATTCTGTTCCACCTAAAATGTTGCAACTTCTACAGAAACAAGAATGCAACTGTGGCAAGGTGGAATGGAAATTCATTAAACAAGCCAACTAATAGGAAGCCAGTGTCTGTGTCCACATCTTTAACAAATTGTTTATTTTGCTTCTGTTTTGCTGATCGTTCACTCAGTTTCTTAAACCTTGGACAGTATTAAGCAGCTTCGCTTAGTGTTTAACACTAATAAGACAAGATAGGAACAGTTCTAGCTTTATTTGCTTTATAACAGCAACCTGTTAGTAGTGACTTAGTAGTGATTTTATCCACATTCTGACTTTTGAAACATCTTAAACTGAAAGTTTCAAATTGAGTAACAACTTTAATTTACTTTAATGTCAAGATTGAGAGCAAGAAGCTAGTATAGGTAACGTTATCTACTAGCAAGTACAAGCAACATAAATGCTTAATAAATAATAAATAAATAAATGCATTTTGTGGCATATTTAAAGCAATCTAAATGCATGACATAAAACACTGGGTAATGTATAAAGCAGTATTTAGTAGTAGTAGTGTGAGAAGATTCTTAAATATAAAAAACGGGACCCCATAAGGACAGACTTTTGTATTGTGCTAGAGTCAGAGATCATCTTCGTATGTTTAATATGCACTCAAAGCTGCCATTAAGTCAAAAAAGTAAAAAGCAGAGAGACCTGATTTTAGATTTTCAAAGAAATCTGCAGGAATATTATTCCACCCCTTTAAAGTTCAGGATTAGAAACTGGTTACATTCTGCCTCTCATGATTCAGGTAATCCCAAACACATTTATTTAGTGATTATAATGTCTGAACTAATCAGTCTCATTAAGAGTTTCACAGCATCTTTTTTTAGACTCATGAAGCTGAGTTTTCTTCTTACAGAGGAAAGATGGACAAAAAACACCTGTGGCAGTTCTGGACGCTGCCCCATCTTGCAGATGTCTTTTTTAATCATGTTTTGAAATCTAATGTCAAAAACCAAATAAAAATTGTGATTAATGGCTGGGAAGCTGCAGCTTGTAGGATTCAATTTGTACAAAGTGTGTCTTATAAATATCTTCCTGCAGTCATCTGAGTCTACAGTTGACTCATAATCAGCCCTATTTCCGTCCTCTCCATGTAAACTGGACGGTCCTAGGGTGTCCTTGTAGTGTTGTCCCAATAGATTCCCAATATAGTTCACTATATTGTTACCCACAATGCACCATAAAACTAGTGGACAGCTGATGTCTCCCTCACTGCTCCCCTGTATAGTGTTCTACATTAAGCAGTCTATGTAGTGAACAGAGAACGAGTTAGCGAGTGGACCATTTCAGACACGCCCCTAATCCTGGGAAACAATGCCGTAAGCATTTCTCCACCAATCACAAGCTTCTTTGTCTCTGGCACAGCCCACATAAATTCATTCAGTGTTTGTTGCTTCATCCACCCATCTGCACATCTGTTCAGCCGCGGCATTTTGTGTCTCCTTTGTGTCACATCAAAGCTGGATAATGATTTTAGTTCTGTACGAGTGGCAGAGCAGGCTACATCAATCAAGAGCTGTCACAGAGAGCTGTCAATCAAGTCATCATAAGCCATGCCCACACCGTCCTCAGGTCTGATCATTTGTGTTTTTTGAAGCCGTATTTTATAATATCAATATCTTGAGCTTTTGCTGGATATTTAATATAACACTCAAGTTTAGTACCATACAAACCCTTTTAATATTTTACTCCGTGTTCCTTGGGACTTGGAAAAAACTGAAGGGTGGTCTCTGACGTTTGCACAGTACTGCATGTCCCAGAATCTTTATTATTTGGAAATCACGTGGAGTTTTCTTACATTCAAATGTTCAAAAACTTTGGTGAGGGAACGTTTTTTATTGTAGGAAAAGAAAAAGGCCACGACTGCACTGGCATTTTAATGCCGCATTGTTTACTGTCACATGATGAAGGAGTAGCAGGCGAGGGAGGTGGATACATGTGCAAAGTCTGTTTATTAGAGTTCAACTTAACATGATGTAGCCAGCAGGCTTAACAGTGGGAGAGGGACTTTTATTTTGAAGGGAGCGCCCGGAGGCGGCCATTTTGGGGGGGTATTTTAGTCCCGCGATAGCTCACCAAAGTATCGTTTGGTCTCGTTTGGGTTTTGCCGGTCTTCGCGTGCAGCAGGTAGTTTCTTTCTTATGAAGTTAAGATGTAACAATTGTTCCTGTGTTTTATACTGCGCGTTTCAGTAGATCATTAACGAGAGTAGCAAGTGGCAGCACGGGCCGTGAAAGGTGAAAGTTCTATCTATAGAAGGACTGTTTTGGATGGATCAAGTGGTGTCAGTGTTTGATCCAGCGGCCGAAATCTGTAAGTTTGAACAATGTGTGTTGGAGTGTCTGAGTGATTAGTAGCATGAAGACACAATGCGGTTATTGTGATCTAAGGCTCGTTTGTTATGGTATGTTTTTATTATAGTCTGAGATCGATTTGGATGCTTGGTGGGAGCTGAGGTTCTCAGGGCTACATGTGTTAATACATCGCTGTACAGGTACGAGCTGGTTTATGTTAAAGGGATGCGGTGTTGAAACTGGGCTCATTTTAGTAACCTTGTGCCTACGTTGTCTTACAGGTCGCAGGTGCCTGGGGGATAATAGCCACTTCTTTTTATGTGCCACTGTGTTTTATGTAAATTGATTTTATTATTTTTATTCTGGATTACTGGAAGGTTGAGCATCCATTGTAGTAGATGCTCAAAGGATTTTTCATCACATTGGGTGCCTAAATCATGTGTAGCCATTTTAAAACGAATTTCCTCATGACTGACTTGTGTGGCCTCCGATCACATTCTAGGTGGTCTCAGTCCACCTTGGCAGACAGTATATGCCATTGGGTTTTTTTTTGGATGTATTGTGGTTGAGAATAACTTTATTGTTTGATTTAAAGTTGATTGTGTTTTTTTTATATATATATATTTGATTTATATTTTTCTTGCGCATGTTAAGATTTATTTATTACAGAAATCTCATTTGCGTGTGTGTATAGGATTTGGTGTGGGGTGGCAAATTCTGAGGCCGATGGTTGTGTTTTCTGTCTCTTTTGTGAAACCCTAGCGTCACCTGTGAGTGCCACAGTCTTCTGGTTGGGGAACGGCTACCTTGTTGTGGTAATGGCATGATTGGATGCTGTTTGATGTTAGCCAAATGCTGAAATTGTGTTTTTTTTTTTTTTTTTTAATGGTATCTGTGATTTGGAATTAAAGAACAAATTGTGTTTTTAACTGCATTTTAGGTTCTGTCTTAAAATATAAAATAAAGTCTTTCTACTGCATCAGTCTCATCAGAACTGTGTGTGTCCTTAATTTGGGGAATTTTAAGAGGTATCACAGTAGCATGTTTGATTTGAGATTTCTATTGTGTAACCACTTGATGAGGGTCACAATTATACACAAGTCAGAGTGCAGGCACAGAAAGTGAGAGCAGAAAAGACTAACAAACTCAAAGACTAAGAAAAAAGAACAAATCTCAAAGACCAAGTAAAACCTAGAATATGAACAGAAACAGGCTCCTTACAACAGATATTCACTCGTAAGCATACACAGTACAGCTACAATGCCAGACAGACAAGCACTGTGAGCAAACAGAGGGGTATAAATACACAAGGGCAGACCAGGAACACCTGGGCCAGGGAGGAGCCAGAAACTAGGAGTATGAGAGGGATTTGGCGAAGGGCAGAAACAGGGAGGGGCTAAGAACTAAAACAAACAGAAGCACATGGAAAGAACTCATGGGGAAAATATACAAAGAAATAAAAGGACAGGGAGAAAGAGGGCAAGGCGTGACATAACCTACCCACTGTAGCATTTTCCCAGCATGCCATGGCTTATGTGTAACTTTGAAAATTAAGTTCTTCATGGTTTTTTTTTTTTTTTTTTTTTTTTTTTAGTAACTTGTGATTTTCAGTTACTTGTAATAGATTACTTTTTTGTTATGACCCTGACACTGGTGGCGAGTGAGTTAGCAGCCAGTAAACGCTGGAGTATTACAGCCAGCATAGGGTATTTTACACCCAGTTGTTTTAATGTTTATTTTTTATCTGAAACCTTATTTCAGATGAGAAATGCTAGACTGAAGCCATATTTTCTGCTAAATGAAAGCGAACACAGTGTGCATCGAAACATTTGTGTATAAATCTGAAGAAAAAGAATTAACATGCTTTGTTCTCATGGCTTTGAAAAAATGTGATGCACAAGGTTTAGATTTTGCCCCAACAAATCACATCATATGGTAGTGTATATATATTTTTTAGAACTATCCTCTATCAAAGTTCCTCATCATCTGTTTTCTTTGGAAAATGTTTTTTTTTTTTTTTTTAAATGCAACTTGTGGCAGTGGAACCTAGAAGAGCATTGCAAATGCCTGGGTAGCTTTGCAACAGCAACAATGGGCCAAAAAAATGGGTAAAACTGCTTGCACCCTCTCGGTGCCTTGAAACTTGGTGCGGAGTTTATAGTTTTAAACCACAGCATTTCGCGAGGTGCTGCTCCACATGCTTGACTGGTAATAGGAGCAGCCCACAGTGTACCTGTGGTTTATACTTGAGTGACACTGAAAAATGCACAATTTATTTTCATTTGGAGGAAATAAATTGGGGCAGGGTGGGGTAGGTGTGGGAAAGCTATGCTCCAATATCACGGGGAATGCGTCTCTCCAAGACAGCTGGATGCACGTGGCTGGATAATAACATTATATTGGTTCTGTCAGGTAATTTCTACAAGTGTTAGCCACACTGGAGGCTAGGGCGCATTGCAATCACTGGGGAAGGGAGCCGGGGGTTGGTAGGGGTGTGGAGGTGTGTGTGTTGGGGGGTGGTATCGCATCACAGCTCATCCCAAACCATTCTGCTGCTGCCACCTCCTCACCGGCTCGGTGCGGGTAATTGCAATCTGGGCTTGACGCTGTAAATAATTGACCCTCTCGACCTGTTATTCTGATGGGATTCTAACTGGGGCTCTGACTTTTGGAGGGGAGTTGGAGCAATGTGCGCATGAGTGTGTGTGTGTGTGTGCGCCTCAATGTCATCCAGAAAGATTGAGATTGAAAGACAGAGTGAGAGAAGTGTTTGTGTGTGTATAAATGCCATCAAAGCTTCACTCCCACACAGTCTCCGTTGCCTGTTCACTTTAATTTCACTGCAGGGCTCATCCTCCCATATTACTCTGTTAGATCACTGCGTTTGCCATCCTTCTCTCTCTCTCTCTTTCTCTGTGTGTTTGTGCTCTCCCTCAGCACAACAGAACGCATGCTGAATGCACTAACAGGTGTGAATGCACAGTCCTGTGAAATGTCAGAGATTACCCTTCATTTATTTAATGTCCAGTCTAAACTGCTGGTAAGTACAAGTTACCTGTTTTCAACATCAAGGACAAAAAAACAAGAAGCGTATACTTAACAGGAAAATTACACAAAAGACCGCTACATGTAATATCACGTTTTTCAGTATTCACTGTTAGCACCCTTTGGCTTTTTCACAGCTTCCATTCTTTTGGAGAGAATTGCTTTTCAGTTCTCTGAAAAAGTGTGCAGGGATGTTTTTCCACACCTCCAAAGTTCAGTCTTGGAAGTCGGTTTGCATCCAAGTATTGCCTCTGAGAAAGACTCATAAGGCAGGAGTGAAGGAAGATAACTGTCTTAGTAAACTTTAGAGTCTTTGATGAAGGCCCCGTCTTCGTTCCAGGCTCTTGCAGATTCTTCTGAATCAGGATGGCATGTGTGGAGCCCACCTCCTAGACAACTGGGCAGGACCAAACTGGTGGTGATGAGGAGAAACGTCGGCAGCTGAAGTCAGAGGAAGGGATGTGCAAGTAGGGTGATTTTAAGGACAGGGGTAGGCCAGCAACTGGTCAGTAATGAAGGAATGAATGATGTATGAGTCTTGCCGGGCAGGACTTTCGATTCCTGAGAACACAGACTCCCGCACTTTAATCCTGCGCCAGACGGCTCCTGTTAGAATTTGTCGTGCTCTCACCCACTCCCACTAAGAATTGCCATTGTTCCTGTCTCTCTCCCGCCTGCGTTCCCTTATAAGAGTAAATGACATCGAGTGTTGGACTTTTTGCGAAAGTTATGTTGTTTGTCTCTTTTGAAGTGTGCACAAACGGCTACCCTGACATTTCTCACAGTGAGCTAATGGCACCTGATTTTTCTCTGCGTTAGTCATGGCTAAAAATGATTGCCTTATGTCAGACTTGCCTTTATTCGGCTTTGTTGTGGTGTATTGGCCTTTTTTTTGAGCATCTTCACCAGCTGAGATTGACTGACCGTCTGAGAGCTCCACCTTATCTATAGCACACTGATGCAATTCATGCAAAGTTTATGTATCTGTTTGTTTTGTAGCTATTTAGAATGAGTTTATTACCTTCTTATTATAGATCAAAATCAGAATCGGACTTTATTTGCCAAGTATGCTCACACATGCAAGGAATTTGTTTTTGGTTACAGTAGCTCACATTGCACAATAACTGACATTAAAGAATTAACAAACACACCCAACCTAGACATCATCCTACACACACACACACACACACACACAGACACACCTGTAAACTTAGCTCTCTAAATATACAACTCTGCACATGTTAAGTGTAGAAGTGAAGGACAGTGCAGACTGAATTAAATAGATATAAATATGGTGAACAGAAGAGTCACTGGTAGAGATGGTGGTACAGAGTGTTCTGAGACTATCAGATAAATAAAAGTGCAGTACAGAGAAAGAAGAGTGAGAGAACATCTGGATATGTATGTATGTAGTAGACTGTACAGAGAAAGAAGAGTGAGAGAACATCTGGATATGTATGTATGTAGTAGACTGTACAGAGAAAGAAGAGTGAGAGAACATCTGGATATGTATGTATGTAGTAGACTGTACAGAGAAAGAAGAGTGAGAGAACATCTGGATATGGATGTGTGTATGTAGTAGACTGTACAGAGAAAGAAGAGTGATAGAACATCTGGATATGGATGCCTGTATGTAGTAGACTGTACAGAGAAAGAAGAGTGAGAGAACATCTGGATATGGATGTATGTAGTAGACCGTACAGAGAAAGAAGAGTGAGAGAACATCTGGATATGGATGCATGTATGAAGTAGACTGCAGAGAAAGAAGAGTGAGAGAACATCTGGATATGGATGCATGTAAGTAGTAGACTACAGAGAAAGAAGAGTGAGAGAACATCTGGATATGGGTGTATGTAGTAGACTGTACAGAGAAAGAAGAGTGTGAGAACATCTGGATATGGATGCCTGTATGTAGTAGACTGTACAGAGAAAGAAGAGTGAGAGAACATCTGGATATGGATGCATGTATGTAGTAGACTGTACAGAGAAAGAAGAGTGAGAGAACATCTGGATATGGATGCATGTATGTTGTAGACCGTACAGAGAAAGAAGAGTGAGAGAACATCTGGATATGGATGTATGTAGTAGACCGTACAGAGAAAGAAGAGTGAGAGAACATCTGAATATGGATGCATGTATGAAGTAGACTGCAGAGAAAGAAGAGTGAGAGAACATCTGGATATGGATACATGTATGTAGTAGACTGTACAGAGAAGGAAGAGTGAGAGAACATCTGGATATGGGTGTATGTATGTAGTGGACTGTACAAAGAAAGAAGAGTGAGAGAACATCTGGATATAGATGTATGTATGTAGTAGACTGTACACAGAAAGAAGAGTGAGAGAACATCTGGATATGGATGTATGTGTGTAGTAGACTGTACAGAGGAAGAAGAGTGAGAGAACATCTGGATATGGATGTGTGTATGTAGTAGACTGTACAGAGAAAGAAGAGTGAGAGAACATCTGGATATGGATGCATGTATGTAGTAGACTGTACAGAGAAGGAAGAGTGAGAGAACATCTGGATATGGGTGTATGTATGTAGTAGACTGTACAAAGAAAGAAGAGTGAGAGAACATCTGGATATAGATGTATGTATGTAGTAGACTGTACACAGAAAGAAGAGTGAGAGAACATCTGGATATGGATGTATGTATGTAGTAGACTGTACAGAGGAAGAAGAGTGAGAGAACATCTGGATATGGATGTGTGTATGTAGTAGACTGTACAGAGAAAGAAGACTGAGATAACATCTGGATATGGATGTATGTATGTAGTAGACTGTACAGAGAAAGAAGAGTCAGGGAACATCTGGATATGGATGTATGTATGTAGTAAACTGTACAGAGAAAGAAGAGTGAGAGAATATCTGGATATGGATGCATGTATAAAGTAGACTACAGAGAAAGAAGAGTGAGAGAACATCTGGATATGGATGCATGTAAGTAGTAGACTACAGAGAAAGAAGAGTGAGAGAACATCTGGATATGGGTGTATGTAGTAGACTGTACAGAGAAAGAAGAGTGTGAGAACATCTGGATATGGATGCCTGTATGTAGTAGACTGTACAGAGAAAGAAGAGTGAGAGAACATCTGGATATGGATGCATGTATGTAGTAGACTGTACAGAGAAAGAAGAGTGAGAGAACATCTGGATATGGATGCATGTATGTTGTAGACCGTACAGAGAAAGAAGAGTGAGAGAACATCTGGATATGGATGTATGTAGTAGACCGTACAGAGAAAGAAGAGTGAGAGAACATCTGAATATGGATGCATGTATGAAGTAGACTGCAGAGAAAGAAGAGTGAGAGAACATCTGGATATGGATACATGTATGTAGTAGACTGTACAGAGAAGGAAGAGTGAGAGAACATCTGGATATGGGTGTATGTATGTAGTGGACTGTACAAAGAAAGAAGAGTGAGAGAACATCTGGATATAGATGTATGTATGTAGTAGACTGTACACAGAAAGAAGAGTGAGAGAACATCTGGATATGGATGTATGTGTGTAGTAGACTGTACAGAGGAAGAAGAGTGAGAGAACATCTGGATATGGATGTGTGTATGTAGTAGACTGTACAGAGAAAGAAGAGTGAGAGAACATCTGGATATGGATGCATGTATGTAGTAGACTGTACAGAGAAGGAAGAGTGAGAGAACATCTGGATATGGGTGTATGTATGTAGTAGACTGTACAAAGAAAGAAGAGTGAGAGAACATCTGGATATAGATGTATGTATGTAGTAGACTGTACACAGAAAGAAGAGTGAGAGAACATCTGGATATGGATGTATGTATGTAGTAGACTGTACAGAGGAAGAAGAGTGAGAGAACATCTGGATATGGATGTGTGTATGTAGTAGACTGTACAGAGAAAGAAGACTGAGATAACATCTGGATATGGATGTATGTATGTAGTAGACTGTACAGAGAAAGAAGAGTCAGGGAACATCTGGATATGGATGTATGTATGTAGTAAACTGTACAGAGAAAGAAGAGTGAGAGAATATCTGGATATGGATGCATGTATAAAGTAGACTACAGAGAAAGAAGAGTGAGAGAACATCTAGATATGGGTGTGTATGTAGTAGACTGTACAAAGAAAGAAGAGAGAGAGAACATCTGGAAATGGATGTGTGTAGTAGACCGTACAGAGAAAGAAGAGTGAGAGAACATCTGGATATGGGTGTATGTATGTAGTAGACTGTACAGAGAAAGAAGAGAGAGAACATCTGGATATGGATGTATGTATGTAGTAGACAGTACAGAGAAAGAAGAGTCAGAACATCTGGATATGGATGTATGTATGTAGTAGACTGTACAGAGAAAGAAGAGTGAGAGAACATCTGGATATGGATGTGTGTATGTAGTAGACTACAGAGAAAGAAGAGTGAGAGAACATCTGGATATGGATGCATGTATGTAGTAGACTGTACAAAGAAAGAAGAGTGAGAGAACATCTGGATATAGATGTATGTATGTAGTAGACTGTACAGAGAAAGAAGAGTGAGAGAACATCTGGATATGGATGGATGTATGAAGTAGACTGCAGAGAAAGAAGAGTGAGAGAACATCTGGATATGGATGCGTGTATGAAGTAGACTGCAGTGAAAGAAGAGTGAGAGAACATCTGGATATGGATGTATGTATGTAGTAGACTGTACAGAGAAAGAAAAGTGAGAGAACATCTGGATATGGATGTGTGTATGTAGTAGACTGTACAGAGAAAGAAGAGTGAGAGAACATCTGGATATGGATGCATGTATGTAGTAGACTGTACAAAGAAAGAAGAGTGAGAGAACATCTGGATATGGGTGTATGTAAGTAGTAGACACTACAAAGAATGAAGAGTGAGAGAACATCTGGATATAGATGTATGTATGTAGTAGACAGTACACAGAAAGAAGAGTGAGAGAACATCTGGATATGGATGTGTGTATGTAGTAAACTGTACAGAGAAAGAAGTGTGAGAGAACATCTGGATATGGATGCATGTATGTAGTAGACTGTACAAAGAAAGAAGAGTGAGAGAACATCTGGATATGGATGTATGTTGTAGACCGTACAGAGAAAGAAGAGTGAGAGAACATCTAGATATGGATGCATGTATGAAGTAGACTGCAGAGAAAGAAGAGTGAGAGAACATCTGGATATGGATGCATGTATGTAGTAGACTGTACAGAGAAGGAAGAGTGAGAGAACATCTGGATATGGATGCATGTATGTAGTAGACTGTATAGAGAAGGAAGAGTGAGAGAACATCTGGATATGGGTGTATGTATGTAGTAGACTGTACAAAGAAAGAAGTGTGAGAGAACATCTGGATATGGATGCGTGTATGTAGTAGACTGTACAAAGAAAGAAGAGTGAGAGAACATCTGGATATGGATGTATGTAGTAGACCGTACAGAGAAAGAAGAGTGAGAGAACATCTAGATATGGATGCATGTATGAAGTAGACTGCAGAGAAAGAAGAGTGAGAGAACATCTGGATATGGATGCATGTATGTAGTAGACTGTACAGAGAAAGAAGAGTAAGAGAACATCTGGATATGGATGTATGTTGTAGACCGTACAGAGAAAGAAGAGTGAGAGAACATCTGGATATGGATGCATGTATGTAGTAGACTGTACAGAGAAGGAAGAGTGAGAGAACATCTGGATATGGATGCATGTATGTAGTAGACTGTATAGAGAGGGAAGAGTGAGAGAACATCTGGATATGGATGTATGTATGTAGTAGACTGTACAAAGAAAGAAGTGTGAGAGAACATCTGGATATGGATGCATGTATGTAGTAGACTGTACAAAGAAAGAAGAGTGAGAGAACATCTGGATATGGATGTATGTTGTAGACCGTACAGAGAAAGAAGAGTGAGAGAACATCTAGATATGGATGCATGTATGAAGTAGACTGCAGAGAAAGAAGAGTGAGAGAACATCTGGATATGGATGCATGTATGAAGTAGACTGCAGTGAAAGAAGAGTGAGAGAACATCTGGATATGGGTGTATGTACGTAGTAGACTGTACAGAGAAAGAAGAGTGAGAGAACATCTAGATATGGGTGTGTGTATGCAGTAGACTGTACAGTGAAAGAAGAGTGAGAGAACATCTGGATATGGATGCATGTATGTAGTAGACTGTACAAAGAAAGAAGAGTGAGAGAACATCTGGATATGGATGTATGTATGTAGTAGACTGTACAGAGAAAGAAGAGTGAGAGAACATCTGGATATGGATGCATGTATGTAGTAGACTGTACAAAGAAAGAAAAGGGAGAGAACATCTGGATATGGATGTGTGTATGTAGTAGACTGTACAGAGAAGGAAGAGTGAGAGAACATCTGGATATAGATGTATGTATGTAGTAGACTGTACAGAGAAAGAAGAGTGAGAGAACATCTGGATATGGATGCATGTATGAAGTAGACTGCAGAGAAAGAAGAGTGAGAGAACATCTGGATATGGGTGTATGTATGTAGTAGACTGTACAGAGAAAGAAGAGAGAGAACATCTGGATATAGATTTATGTATGTAGTAGACTGTACAGAGAAAGAAGAGTGACAGAACATCTGGATATGGGTTTATATATGTAGTAGACTGTGCAGAGAAAGAAGAGTAAGAGAACATCTGGATATGGATGCATGTATGTAGTAGACCGTACAGAGAAAGAAGAGTGAGAGAACATCTGAATATGGATGCATGTATGAAGTAGACTGTACAGAGAAAGAAGAGTGAGAGAACATCTGGATATGGATGCATGTATGAAGTAGACTGCAGAGAAAGAAGAGTGAGAGAACATCTGGATATGGATGCGTGTATGAAGTAGACTGCAGTGAAAGAAGAGTGAGAGAACATCTGGATATGGGTGTATGTACGTATTAGACTGTACAGAGAAAGAAGAGTGAGAGAACATCTAGATATGGGTGTGTGTATGTAGTAGACTGTACAGTGAAAGAAGAGTGAGAGAACATCTGGATATGGATGCATGTATGTAGTAGACTGTACAAAGAAAGAAGAGTGAGAGAACATCTGGATATGGATGTATGTATGTAGTAGACTGTACAGAGAAAGAAGAGTGAGAGAACATCTGGATATGGATGTATGTAGTAGACCGTACAGAGAAAGAAGAGTGAGAGAACATCTAGATATGGATGCATGTATGTAGTAGACTGTACAGAGGAAGAAGAGAGAGAGAACATCTGGATATAGATGTATGTATGTAGTAGACTGTACAGAGAAAGAAGAGTGAGAGAACATCTGGATATGGATGCATGTATGAAGTAGACTGCAGAGAAAGAAGAGTGAGAGAACATCTGGATATGGATGCGTGTATGAAGTAGACTGTACAGAGAAAGAAGAGTGAGAGAACATCTGGATATGGGTGTAAGTATGTAGTAGACCACAGAGAAAGAAGAGTCAGAACATCTGGATATGGATGTATGTATGTAGTAGACTGTACAGAGAAAGAAAAGTGAGAGAACATCTGGATATGGATGTGTGTATGTAGTAGACTGTACAGAGAAAGAAGTGTGAGAGAACATCTGGATATGGATGCATGTATGTAGTAGACTGTACAAAGAAAGAAGAGTGAGAGAACATCTGGATATGGATGTATGTAGTAGACCGTACAGAGAAAGAAGAGTGAGAGAACATCTAGATATGGATGCATGTATGAAGTAGACTGCAGAGAAAGAAGAGTGAGAGAACATCTGGATATGGATGCATGTATGTAGTAGACTGTACAGAGGAAGAAGAGTGAGAGAACATCTGGACATAGATGTATGTATGTAGTAGACTGTACAAAGAAAGAAGAGTGAGAGAACATCTGGATATAGATGTATGTATGTAGTAGACTGTACACAGAAAGAAGAGTGAGAGAACATCTGGATATGGATGTATGTATGTAGTAGACTGTACAGAGGAAGAAGAGTGAGAGAACATCTGGATATGGATGTGTGTATGTAGTAGACTGTACAGAGAAAGAAGAGTGAGAGAACATCTGGATATGGATGTGTGTAGTAGACCGTACAGAGAAAGAAGAGTGAGAGAACATCTGGATATGGATGCATGTATGAAGTAGACTGCAGAGAAAGAAGAGTGAGAGAATATCTGGATATGGGTGTATGTATGTAGTAGACTACAGAGAAAGAAGAGTGGGGAACATCTGGATATGGGTGTATGTATGTAGTAGACTGTACAGAGAAAGTAGAGTGAGAGAATATCTAGATATGGATGCATGTATGAAGTAGACTGCAGAGAAAGAAGAGTCAGAACATCTGGATATGGATGTATGTATGTAGTAGACTGTACAGAGAAAGAAAAGTGAGAGAACATCTGGATATGGATGCATGTATGTAGTAGACTGTACAAAGAAAGAAAAGTGAGAGAACATCTGGATATGGATGTGTGTATGTAGTAGACTGTACAGAGAAGGAAGAGTGAGAGAACATCTGGATATGGATGTGTGTATGTAGTAGACTGTACAGAGAAAGAAGAGTGAGAGAACATCTGGATATGGATGTGTGTATGTAGTAGACTGTACAGAGAAGGAAGAGTGAGAGAACATCTGGATATGGATGTGTGTATGAAGTAGACTGCAGTGAAAGAAGAGTGAGAGAACATCTGGATATGGGTGTATGTACGTAGTAGACTGTACAGAGAAAGAAGAGTGAGAGAACATCTGAATATGGATGTGTGTATGTAGTAGACTGTACAGAGAAAGAAGAGTGAGAGAACATCTGGATATGGGTGTATGTATGTAGTAGACTACAGAGAAAGAAGAGTGAGAGAACATCTGGATATGGATGTATGTATGTAGTAGACTGTACAGAGAAAGAAGTGTGAGAGAACATCTGGATATGGATGCATGTATGTAGTAGACTGTACAAAGAAAGAAGAGTGAGAGAACATCTGGATATGGATGTATGTAGTAGACCGTACAGAGAAAGAAGAGTGAGAGAACATCTAGATATGGATGCATGTATGTAGTAGACTGTACAGAGGAAGAAGAGTGAGAGAACATCTGGATATGGATGTGTGTATGTAGTAGACTGTACAGAGAAGGAAGAGTGAGAGAACATCTGGATATGGATGCATGTATGTAGTAGACTGTACAGAGGAAGAAGAGTGAGAGAACATCTGGATATGGATGTGTGTATGTAGTAGACTGTACAGAGAAGGAAGAGTGAGAGAACATCTGGATATGGATGTGTGTATGTAGTAGACTGTACAGAGAAAGAAGAGTGAGAGAACATCTGGATATGGATGTGTGTATGTAGTAGACTGTACAAAGAAAGAAGAGTGAGAGAACATCTGGATATGGATGTATGTTGTAGACCGTACAGAGAAAGAAGAGTGAGAGAACATCTAGATATGGATGCATGTATGTAGTAGACTGTACAGAGAAAGAAGAGTGAGAGAACATCTGGATATGGATGTATGTTGTAGACCGTACAGAGAAAGAAGAGTGAGAGAACATCTGGATATGGTTGTATGTTGTAGACCGTACAGAGAAAGAAGAGTGAGAGAACATCTGGATATGGATGTATGTAGTAGACCGTACAGAGAAAGAAGAGTGAGAGAACATCTAGATATGGATGCATGTATGTAGTAGACTGTACAGAGGAAGAAGAGTGAGAGAACATCTGGATATGGATGTGTGTATGTAGTAGACTGTACAGAGAAGGAAGAGTGAGAGAACATCTGGATATGGATGTGTGTATGTAGTAGACTGTACACAGAAAGAAGAGTGAGAGAACATCTGGATATGGATGTGTGTAGTAGACCGTACAGAGAAAGAAGAGTGAGAGAACATCTGGATATGGATGCATGTATGAAGTAGACTGCAGAGAAAGAAGAGTGAGAGATCATCTGGATATGGGTGTATGTATGTAGTAGACTGTACAGAGAAAGAAGAGAGAGAACATCTGGATATAGATGTATGGATGTAGTAGACTGTACAGAGAAAGAAGAGTGAGACAACATCTGGATATGGGTTTATGTATGTACAAGACTGTACAGAGAAAGAAGAGTGAGAGAACATCTGGATATGGGTGTATGTATGTAGTAGACTACAGAGAAAGAAGAGTCAGAACATCTGGATATGGATGTATGTATGTAGTAGACTGTACAGAGAAAGAAAAGTGAGAGAACATCTGGATATGGATGCATGTATGTAGTAGACTGTACAAAGAAAGAAGAGTGAGAGAACATCTGGATATGGATGTATGTAGTAGACCGTACAGAGAAAGAAGAGTGAGAGAACATCTAGATATGGATGCATGTATGAAGTAGACTGCAGAGAAAGAAGAGTGAGAGAACATCTGGATATAGATGTATGTATGTAGTAGACTGTACAAAGAAAGAAGAGTGAGAGAACATCTGGATATAGATGTATGTATGTAGTAGACTGTACAAAGAAAGAAGAGTGAGAGAACATCTGGATATAGATGTATGTATGTAGTAGACTGTACACAGAAAGAAGAGTGAGAGAACATCTGGATATGGATGTATGTATGTAGTAGACTGTACAGAGGAAGAAGAGTGAGAGAACATCTGGATATGGATGTGTGTATGTAGTAGACTGTACAGAGAAAGAAGAGTGAGAGAACATCTGGATATGGATGTGTGTAGTAGACCGTACAGAGAAAGAAGAGTGAGAGAACATCTGGATATGGATGCATGTATAAAGTAGACTGCAGAGAAAGAAGAGTGAGAGAATATCTGGATATGGGTGTATGTATGTAGTAGACTACAGAGAAAGAAGAGTGGGGAACATCTGGATATGGGTGTATGTATGTAGTAGACTGTACAGAGAAAGATGAGTGACAGAACATCTGGATATGGGTTTATATATGTAGTAGACTGTACAAAGAAAGAAGAGTGAGAGAACATCTGGATATGGGTGTATGGATGTAGTAGACAGTACAGAGAAAGAAGAGTCAGAACATCTGGATATGGATGCATGTATGTAGTAGACCGTACAGAGAAAGAAGAGTGAGAGAACATCTGGATATGGATGCATATATGAAGTAGACTGCAGAGAAAGAAGAGTGAGAGCACATCTGGATATGGATGCATGTATGTAGTAGACTGTACAGAGAAAGAAGAGTGAGAGAACATCTGGATATGGGTGTATGTAAGTAGTAGACACTACAAAGAATGAAGAGTGAGAGAACATCTGGATATAGATGTATGTATGTAGTAGACAGTACACAGAAAGAAGAGTGAGAGAACATCTGGATATGGATGTGTGTATGTAGTAAACTGTACAGAGAAAGAAGTGTGAGAGAACATCTGGATATGGATGCATGTATGTAGTAGACTGTACAAAGAAAGAAGAGTGAGAGAACATCTGGATATGGATGTATGTTGTAGACCGTACAGAGAAAGAAGAGTGAGAGAAAATCTAGATATGGATGCATGTATGAAGTAGACTGCAGAGAAAGAAGAGTGAGAGAACATCTGGATATGGATGCATGTATGTAGTAGACTGTACAGAGAAGGAAGAGTGAGAGAACATCTGGATATGGATGCATGTATGTAGTAGACTGTATAGAGAAGGAAGAGTGAGAGAACATCTGGATATGGGTGTATGTATGTAGTAGACTGTACAAAGAAAGAAGTGTGAGAGAACATCTGGATATGGATGCATGTATGTAGTAGACTGTACAAAGAAAGAAGAGTGAGAGAACATCTGGATATGGATGTATGTAGTAGACCGTACAGAGAAAGAAGAGTGAGAGAACATCTAGATATGGATGCATGTATGAAGTAGACTGCAGAGAAAGAAGAGTGAGAGAACATCTGGATATGGATGCATGTATGTAGTAGACTGTACAGAGAAAGAAGAGTAAGAGAACATCTGGATATGGATGTATGTTGTAGACCGTACAGAGAAAGAAGAGTGAGAGAACATCTGGATATGGATGCATGTATGTAGTAGACTGTACAGAGAAGGAAGAGTGAGAGAACATCTGGATATGGATGCATGTATGTAGTAGACTGTATAGAGAGGGAAGAGTGAGAGAACATCTGGATATGGATGTATGTATGTAGTAGACTGTACAAAGAAAGAAGTGTGAGAGAACATCTGGATATGGATGCATGTATGTAGTAGACTGTACAAAGAAAGAAGAGTGAGAGAACATCTGGATATGGATGTATGTTGTAGACCGTACAGAGAAAGAAGAGTGAGAGAACATCTAGATATGGATGCATGTATGTAGTAGACTGTACAGAGAAAGAAGAGTGAGAGAACATCTGGATATGGATGTATGTTGTAGACCGTACAGAGAAAGAAGAGTGAGAGAACATCTGGATATGGATGTATGTTGTAGACCGTACAGAGAAAGAAGAGTGAGAGAACATCTGGATATGGATGCATGTATGTAGTAGACTGTACAGAGAAGGAAGAGTGAGAGAACATCTGGATATGGATGCATGTATGTAGTAGACTGTACAGAGAAGGAAGAGTGAGAGAACATCTGGATATGGGTGTATGTATGTAGTAGACTGTACAAAGAAAGAAGAGTGAGAGAACATCTGGATATGGATGTATGTAGTAGACCGTACAGAGAAAGAAGAGTGAGAGAACATCTAGATATGGATGCATGTATGTAGTAGACTGTACAGAGGAAGAAGAGTGAGAGAACATCTGGATATGGATGTGTGTATGTAGTAGACTGTACAGAGAAGGAAGAGTGAGAGAACATCTGGATATGGATGTGTGTATGTAGTAGACTGTACACAGAAAGAAGAGTGAGAGAACATCTGGATATGGATGTGTGTAGTAGAACGTACAGAGAAAGAAGAGTGAGAGAACATCTGGATATGGATGCATGTATGAAGTAGACTGCAGAGAAAGAAGAGTGAGAGATCATCTGGATATGGGTGTATGTATGTAGTAGACTGTACAGAGAAAGAAGAGAGAGAACATCTGGATATAGATGTATGGATGTAGTAGACTGTACAGAGAAAGAAGAGTGAGACAACATCTGGATATGGGTTTATGTATGTAGTAGACTGTACAGAGAAAGAAGAGTGAGAGAACATCTGGATATGGGTGTATGTATGTAGTAGACTACAGAGAAAGAAGAGTCAGAACATCTGGATATGGATGTATGTATGTAGTAGACTGTACAGAGAAAGAAAAGTGAGAGAACATCTGGATATGGATGTGTGTATGTAGTAGACTGTACAGAGAAAGAAGTGTGAGAGAACATCTGGATATGAATGCATGTATGTAGTAGACTGTACAAAGAAAGAAGAGTGAGAGAACATCTGGATATGGATGTGTGTAGTAGACCGTACAGAGAAAGAAGAGTGAGAGAACATCTGGATATGGATGCATGTATGAAGTAGACTGCAGAGAAAGAAGAGTGAGAGAATATCTGGATATGGGTGTATGTATGTAGTAGACTGTACAGAGAAAGATGAGTGACAGAACATCTGGATATGGGTTTATATATGTAGTAGACTGTACAAAGAAAGAAGAGTGAGAGAACATCTGGATATGGGTGTATGGATGTAGTAGACAGTACAGAGAAAGAAGAGTCAGAACATCTGGATATGGATGCATGTATGTAGTAGACCGTACAGAGAAAGAAGAGTGAGAGAACATCTGAATATGGATGCATGTATGAAGTAGACTGTAGAGAAAGAAGAGTGAGAGAACATCTGGATATGGATGTATGGGTGTAGTAGACTGTACAGAGAAAGAAGAGTGACAGAACATCTGGATATGGGTTTATATATGTAGTAGACTGTACAGAGAAAGAAGAGTGAGAGAACATCTGGATATGGGTGTATGGATGTAGTAGACAGTACAGAGAAAGAAGAGTCAGAACATCTGGATATGGATGTATGTATGTAGTAGACTGTACAGAGAAAGAAGAGTGAGAGAACATCTGGATATGGATGTGTGTATGTAGTAGACTGTACAGAGAAAGAAGAGTGAGAGAACATCTGGATATGGATGCATGTATGTAGTAGACTGTATAGAGAAGGAAGAGTGAGAGAACATCTGGATATGGGTGTATGTATGTAGTAGACTGTACAAAGAAAGAAGTGTGAGAGAACATCTGGATATGGATGCGTGTATGTAGTAGACTGTACAAAGAAAGAAGAGTGAGAGAACATCTGGATATGGATGTATGTAGTAGACCGTACAGAGAAAGAAGAGTGAGAGAACATCTAGATATGGATGCATGTATGAAGTAGACTGCAGAGAAAGAAGAGTGAGAGAACATCTGGATATGGATGCATGTATGTAGTAGACTGTACAGAGAAAGAAGAGTAAGAGAACATCTGGATATGGATGTATGTTGTAGACCGTACAGAGAAAGAAGAGTGAGAGAACATCTGGATATGGATGCATGTATGTAGTAGACTGTACAGAGAAGGAAGAGTGAGAGAACATCTGGATATGGATGCATGTATGTAGTAGACTGTATAGAGAGGGAAGAGTGAGAGAACATCTGGATATGGATGTATGTAGTAGACCGTACAGAGAAAGAAGAGTGAGAGAACATCTAGATATGGATGCATGTATGAAGTAGACTGCAGAGAAAGAAGAGTGAGAGAACATCTGGATATGGATGCATGTATGAAGTAGACTGCAGTGAAAGAAGAGTGAGAGAACATCTGGATATGGGTGTATGTACGTAGTAGACTGTACAGAGAAAGAAGAGTGAGAGAACATCTAGATATGGGTGTGTGTATGTAGTAGACTGTACAGTGAAAGAAGAGTGAGAGAACATCTGGATATGGATGCATGTATGTAGTAGACTGTACAAAGAAAGAAGAGTGAGAGAACATCTGGATATGGATGTATGTATGTAGTAGACTGTACAGAGAAAGAAGAGTGAGAGAACATCTGGATATGGATGCATGTATGTAGTAGACTGTACAAAGAAAGAAAAGGGAGAGAACATCTGGATATGGATGTGTGTATGTAGTAGACTGTACAGAGAAGGAAGAGTGAGAGAACATCTGGATATAGATGTATGTATGTAGTAGACTGTACAGAGAAAGAAGAGTGAGAGAACATCTGGATATGGATGCATGTATGAAGTAGACTGCAGAGAAAGAAGAGTGAGAGAACATCTGGATATGGGTGTATGTATGTAGTAGACTGTACAGAGAAAGAAGAGAGAGAACATCTGGATATAGATTTATGTATGTAGTAGACTGTACAGAGAAAGAAGAGTGACAGAACATCTGGATATGGGTTTATATATGTAGTAGACTGTGCAGAGAAAGAAGAGTAAGAGAACATCTGGATATGGATGCATGTATGTAGTAGACCGTACAGAGAAAGAAGAGTGAGAGAACATCTGAATATGGATGCATGTATGAAGTAGACTGTACAGAGAAAGAAGAGTGAGAGAACATCTGGATATGGATGCATGTATGAAGTAGACTGCAGAGAAAGAAGAGTGAGAGAACATCTGGATATGGATGCGTGTATGAAGTAGACTGCAGTGAAAGAAGAGTGAGAGAACATCTGGATATGGGTGTATGTACGTATTAGACTGTACAGAGAAAGAAGAGTGAGAGAACATCTAGATATGGGTGTGTGTATGTAGTAGACTGTACAGTGAAAGAAGAGTGAGAGAACATCTGGATATGGATGCATGTATGTAGTAGACTGTACAAAGAAAGAAGAGTGAGAGAACATCTGGATATGGATGTATGTATGTAGTAGACTGTACAGAGAAAGAAGAGTGAGAGAACATCTGGATATGGGTGTATGTATGTAGTAGACTACAGAGAAAGAAGAGTCAGAACATCTGGATATGGATGTATGTATGTAGTAGACTGTACAGAGAAAGAAAAGTGAGAGAACATCTGGATATGGATGTGTGTATGTAGTAGACTGTACAGAGAAAGAAGTGTGAGAGAACATCTGGATATGGATGCATGTATGTAGTAGACTGTACAAAGAAAGAAGAGTGAGAGAACATCTGGATATGGATGTATGTAGTAGACCGTACAGAGAAAGAAGAGTGAGAGAACATCTAGATATGGATGCATGTATGAAGTAGACTGCAGAGAAAGAAGAGTGAGAGAACATCTGGATATGGATGCATGTATGTAGTAGACTGTACAGAGGAAGAAGAGTGAGAGAACATCTGGATATAGATGTATGTATGTAGTAGACTGTACAAAGAAAGAAGAGTGAGAGAACATCTGGATATAGATGTATGTATGTAGTAGACTGTACACAGAAAGAAGAGTGAGAGAACATCTGGATATGGATGTATGTATGTAGTAGACTGTACAGAGGAAGAAGAGTGAGAGAACATCTGGATATGGATGTGTGTATGTAGTAGACTGTACAGAGAAAGAAGAGTGAGAGAACATCTGGATATGGATGTGTGTAGTAGACCGTACAGAGAAAGAAGAGTGAGAGAACATCTGGATATGGATGCATGTATGAAGTAGACTGTAGAGAAAGAAGAGTGAGAGAATATCTGGATATGGGTGTATGTATGTAGTAGACTACAGAGAAAGAAGAGTGGGGAACATCTGGATATGGGTGTATGTATGTAGTAGACTGTACAGAGAAAGTAGAGTGAGAGAACATCTAGATATGGATGCATGTATGAAGTAGACTGCAGAGAAAGAAGAGTCAGAACATCTGGATATGGATGCCTGTATGTAGTAGACTGTACAGAGAAAGAAGAGTGAGAGAACATCTGGATATGGGTGTATGTATGTAGTAGACTACAGAGAAAGAAGAGTGAGAGAACATCTGGATATGGATGTATGTATGTAGTAGACTGTACAGAGAAAGAAGTGTGAGAGAACATCTGGATATGGATGCATGTATGTAGTAGACTGTACAAAGAAAGAAGAGTGAGAGAACATCTGGATATGGATGTATGTAGTAGACCGTACAGAGAAAGAAGAGTGAGAGAACATCTAGATATGGATGCATGTATGTAGTAGACTGTACAGAGGAAGAAGAGAGAGAGAACATCTGGATATAGATGTATGTATGTAGTAGACTGTACAGAGAAAGAAGAGTGAGAGAACATCTGGATATGGATGCATGTATGAAGTAGACTGCAGAGAAAGAAGAGTGAGAGAACATCTGGATATGGATGCGTGTATGAAGTAGACTGTACAGAGAAAGAAGAGTGAGAGAACATCTGGATATGGGTGTAAGTATGTAGTAGACTACAGAGAAAGAAGAGTCAGAACATCTGGATATGGATGTATGTATGTAGTAGACTGTACAGAGAAAGAAAAGTGAGAGAACATCTGGATATGGATGTGTGTATGTAGTAGACTGTACAGAGAAAGAAGTGTGAGAGAACATCTGGATATGGATGCATGTATGTAGTAGACTGTACAAAGAAAGAAGAGTGAGAGAACATCTGGATATGGATGTATGTAGTAGACCGTACAGAGAAAGAAGAGTGAGAGAACATCTAGATATGGATGCATGTATGAAGTAGACTGCAGAGAAAGAAGAGTGAGAGAACATCTGGATATGGATGCATGTATGTAGTAGACTGTACAGAGGAAGAAGAGTGAGAGAACATCTGGATATGGATGTGTGTAGTAGACCGTACAGAGAAAGAAGAGTGAGAGAACATCTGGATATGGATGCATGTATGAAGTAGACTGCAGAGAAAGAAGAGTGAGAGAACATCTGGATATAGATGTATGTATGTAGTAGACTGTACACAGAAAGAAGAGTGAGAGAACATCTGGATATGGATGTATGTATGTAGTAGACTGTACAGAGGAAGAAGAGTGAGAGAACATCTGGATATGGATGTGTGTATGTAGTAGACTGTACAGAGAAAGAAGAGTGAGAGAACATCTGGATATGGATGTGTGTAGTAGACCGTACAGAGAAAGAAGAGTGAGAGAACATCTGGATATGGATGCATGTATGAAGTAGACTGCAGAGAAAGAAGAGTGAGAGAATATCTGGATATGGGTGTATGTATGTAGTAGACTACAGAGAAAGAAGAGTGGGGAACATCTGGATATGGGTGTATTTATGTAGTAGACTGTACAGAGAAAGTAGAGTGAGAGAACATCTAGATATGGATGCATGTATGAAGTAGACTGCAGAGAAAGAAGAGTCAGAACATCTGGATATGGATGTATGTATGTAGTAGACTGTACAGAGAAAGAAAAGTGAGAGAACATCTGGATATGGATGCATGTATGTAGTAGACTGTACAAAGAAAGAAAAGTGAGAGAACATCTGGATATGGATGTGTGTATGTAGTAGACTGTACAGAGAAGGAAGAGTGAGAGAACATCTGGATATGGATGTGTGTATGTAGTAGACTGTACAGAGAAAGAAGAGTGAGAGAACATCTGGATATGGATGTGTGTATGTAGTAGACTGTACAGAGAAGGAAGAGTGAGAGAACATCTGGATATGGATGTGTGTATGAAGTAGACTGCAGTGAAAGAAGAGTGAGAGAACATCTGGATATGGGTGTATGTACGTAGTAGACTGTACAGAGAAAGAAGAGTGAGAGAACATCTGAATATGGATGTGTGTATGTAGTAGACTGTACAGAGAAAGAAGAGTGAGAGAACATCTGGATATGGGTGTATGTATGTAGTAGACTACAGAGAAAGAAGAGTGAGAGAACATCTGGATATGGATGTATGTATGTAGTAGACTGTACAGAGAAAGAAGTGTGAGAGAACATCTGGATATGGATGCATGTATGTAGTAGACTGTACAAAGAAAGAAGAGTGAGAGAACATCTGGATATGGATGTATGTAGTAGACCGTACAGAGAAAGAAGAGTGAGAGAACATCTAGATATGGATGCATGTATGTAGTAGACTGTACAGAGGAAGAAGAGTGAGAGAACATCTGGATATGGATGTGTGTATGTAGTAGACTGTACAGAGAAGGAAGAGTGAGAGAACATCTGGATATGGATGCATGTATGTAGTAGACTGTACAGAGGAAGAAGAGTGAGAGAACATCTGGATATGGATGTGTGTATGTAGTAGACTGTACAGAGAAGGAAGAGTGAGAGAACATCTGGATATGGATGTGTGTATGTAGTAGACTGTACAGAGAAAGAAGAGTGAGAGAACATCTGGATATGGATGTGTGTATGTAGTAGACTGTACAAAGAAAGAAGAGTGAGAGAACATCTGGATATGGATGTATGTTGTAGACCGTACAGAGAAAGAAGAGTGAGAGAACATCTAGATATGGATGCATGTATGTAGTAGACTGTACAGAGAAAGAAGAGTGAGAGAACATCTGGATATGGATGTATGTTGTAGACCGTACAGAGAAAGAAGAGTGAGAGAACATCTGGATATGGTTGTATGTTGTAGACCGTACAGAGAAAGAAGAGTGAGAGAACATCTGGATATGGATGTATGTAGTAGACCGTACAGAGAAAGAAGAGTGAGAGAACATCTAGATATGGATGCATGTATGTAGTAGACTGTACAGAGGAAGAAGAGTGAGAGAACATCTGGATATGGATGTGTGTATGTAGTAGACTGTACAGAGAAGGAAGAGTGAGAGAACATCTGGATATGGATGTGTGTATGTAGTAGACTGTACACAGAAAGAAGAGTGAGAGAACATCTGGATATGGATGTGTGTAGTAGACCGTACAGAGAAAGAAGAGTGAGAGAACATCTGGATATGGATGCATGTATGAAGTAGACTGCAGAGAAAGAAGAGTGAGAGATCATCTGGATATGGGTGTATGTATGTAGTAGACTGTACAGAGAAAGAAGAGAGAGAACATCTGGATATAGATGTATGGATGTAGTAGACTGTACAGAGAAAGAAGAGTGAGACAACATCTGGATATGGGTTTATGTATGTAATAGACTGTACAGAGAAAGAAGAGTGAGAGAACATCTGGATATGGGTGTATGTATGTAGTAGACTACAGAGAAAGAAGAGTCAGAACATCTGGATATGGATGTATGTATGTAGTAGACTGTACAGAGAAAGAAAAGTGAGAGAACATCTGGATATGGATGTGTGTATGTAGTAGACTGTACAGAGAAAGAAGTGTGAGAGAACATCTGGATATGGATGCATGTATGTAGTAGACTGTACAAAGAAAGAAGAGTGAGAGAACATCTGGATATGGATGTATGTAGTAGACCGTACAGAGAAAGAAGAGTGAGAGAACATCTAGATATGGATGCATGTATGAAGTAGACTGCAGAGAAAGAAGAGTGAGAGAACATCTGGATATGGATGCATGTATGTAGTAGACTGTACAGAGGAAGAAGAGTGAGAGAACATCTGGATATAGATGTATGTATGTAGTAGACTGTACAAAGAAAGAAGAGTGAGAGAACATCTGGATATAGATGTATGTATGTAGTAGACTGTACACAGAAAGAAGAGTGAGAGAACATCTGGATATGGATGTATGTATGTAGTAGACTGTACAGAGGAAGAAGAGTGAGAGAACATCTGGATATGGATGTGTGTATGTAGTAGACTGTACAGAGAAAGAAGAGTGAGAGAACATCTGGATATGGATGTGTGTAGTAGACCGTACAGAGAAAGAAGAGTGAGAGAACATCTGGATATGGATGCATGTATAAAGTAGACTGCAGAGAAAGAAGAGTGAGAGAATATCTGGATATGGGTGTATGTATGTAGTAGACTACAGAGAAAGAAGAGTGGGGAACATCTGGATATGGGTGTATGTATGTAGTAGACTGTACAGAGAAAGATGAGTGACAGAACATCTGGATATGGGTTTATATATGTAGTAGACTGTACAAAGAAAGAAGAGTGAGAGAACATCTGGATATGGGTGTATGGATGTAGTAGACAGTACAGAGAAAGAAGAGTCAGAACATCTGGATATGGATGCATGTATGTAGTAGACCGTACAGAGAAAGAAGAGTGAGAGAACATCTGGATATGGATGCATATATGAAGTAGACTGCAGAGAAAGAAGAGTGAGAGCACATCTGGATATGGATGCATGTATGTAGTAGACTGTACAGAGAAAGAAGAGTGAGAGAACATCTGGATATGGGTGTATGTAAGTAGTAGACACTACAAAGAATGAAGAGTGAGAGAACATCTGGATATAGATGTATGTATGTAGTAGACAGTACACAGAAAGAAGAGTGAGAGAACATCTGGATATGGATGTGTGTATGTAGTAAACTGTACAGAGAAAGAAGTGTGAGAGAACATCTGGATATGGATGCATGTATGTAGTAGACTGTACAAAGAAAGAAGAGTGAGAGAACATCTGGATATGGATGTATGTTGTAGACCGTACAGAGAAAGAAGAGTGAGAGAAAATCTAGATATGGATGCATGTATGAAGTAGACTGCAGAGAAAGAAGAGTGAGAGAACATCTGGATATGGATGCATGTATGTAGTAGACTGTACAGAGAAGGAAGAGTGAGAGAACATCTGGACATGGATGCATGTATGTAGTAGACTGTATAGAGAAGGAAGAGTGAGAGAACATCTGGATATGGGTGTATGTATGTAGTAGACTGTACAAAGAAAGAAGTGTGAGAGAACATCTGGATATGGATGCATGTATGTAGTAGACTGTACAAAGAAAGAAGAGTGAGAGAACATCTGGATATGGATGTATGTAGTAGACCGTACAGAGAAAGAAGAGTGAGAGAACATCTAGATATGGATGCATGTATGAAGTAGACTGCAGAGAAAGAAGAGTGAGAGAACATCTGGATATGGATGCATGTATGTAGTAGACTGTACAGAGAAAGAAGAGTAAGAGAACATCTGGATATGGATGTATGTTGTAGACCGTACAGAGAAAGAAGAGTGAGAGAACATCTGGATATGGATGCATGTATGTAGTAGACTGTACAGAGAAGGAAGAGTGAGAGAACATCTGGATATGGATGCATGTATGTAGTAGACTGTATAGAGAGGGAAGAGTGAGAGAACATCTGGATATGGATGTATGTATGTAGTAGACTGTACAAAGAAAGAAGTGTGAGAGAACATCTGGATATGGATGCATGTATGTAGTAGACTGTACAAAGAAAGAAGAGTGAGAGAACATCTGGATATGGATGTATGTTGTAGACCGTACAGAGAAAGAAGAGTGAGAGAACATCTAGATATGGATGCATGTATGTAGTAGACTGTACAGAGAAAGAAGAGTGAGAGAACATCTGGATATGGATGTATGTTGTAGACCGTACAGAGAAAGAAGAGTGAGAGAACATCTGGATATGGATGTATGTTGTAGACCGTACAGAGAAAGAAGAGTGAGAGAACATCTGGATATGGATGCATGTATGTAGTAGACTGTACAGAGAAGGAAGAGTGAGAGAACATCTGGATATGGATGCATGTATGTAGTAGACTGTACAGAGAAGGAAGAGTGAGAGAACATCTTGATATGGGTGTATGTATGTAGTAGACTGTACAAAGAAAGAAGAGTGAGAGAACATCTGGATATGGATGTATGTAGTAGACCGTACAGAGAAAGAAGAGTGAGAGAACATCTGGATATGGATGCATGTATGAAGTAGACTGCAGAGAAAGAAGAGTGAGAGAATATCTGGATATGGGTGTATGTATGTAGTAGACTGTACAGAGAAAGATGAGTGACAGAACATCTGGATATGGGTTTATATATGTAGTAGACTGTACAAAGAAAGAAGAGTGAGAGAACATCTGGATATGGGTGTATGGATGTAGTAGACAGTACAGAGAAAGAAGAGTCAGAACATCTGGATATGGATGCATGTATGTAGTAGACCGTACAGAGAAAGAAGAGTGAGAGAACATCTGAATATGGATGCATGTATGAAGTAGACTGTAGAGAAAGAAGAGTGAGAGAACATCTGGATATGGATGTATGTGTGTAGTAGACTGTACAGAGAAAGAAGAGTGACAGAACATCTGGATATGGGTTTATATATGTAGTAGACTGTACAGAGAAAGAAGAGTGAGAGAACATCTGGATATGGGTGTATGGATGTAGTAGACAGTACAGAGAAAGAAGAGTCAGAACATCTGGATATGGATGTATGTATGTAGTAGACTGTACAGAGAAAGAAGAGTGAGAGAACATCTGGATATGGATGTGTGTATGTAGTAGACTGTACAGAGAAAGAAGAGTGAGAGAACATCTGGATATGGATGCATGTATGTAGTAGACTGTACAAAGAAAGAAGAGTGAGAGAACATCTGGATATGGGTGTATGTAAGTAGTAGACACTACAAAGAATGAAGAGTGAGAGAACATCTGGATATAGATGTATGTATGTAGTAGACAGTACACAGAAAGAAGAGTGAGAGAACATCTGGATATGGATGTGTGTATGTAGTAAACTGTACAGAGAAAGAAGTGTGAGAGAACATCTGGATATGGATGCATGTATGTAGTAGACTGTACAAAGAAAGAAGAGTGAGAGAACATCTGGATATGGATGTATGTTGTAGACCGTACAGAGAAAGAAGAGTGAGAGAACATCTAGATATGGATGCATGTATGAAGTAGACTGCAGAGAAAGAAGAGTGAGAGAACATCTGGATATGGATGCATGTATGTAGTAGACTGTACAGAGAAGGAAGAGTGAGAGAACATCTGGATATGGATGCATGTATGTAGTAGACTGTATAGAGAAGGAAGAGTGAGAGAACATCTGGATATGGGTGTATGTATGTAGTAGACTGTACAAAGAAAGAAGTGTGAGAGAACATCTGGATATGGATGCGTGTATGTAGTAGACTGTACAAAGAAAGAAGAGTGAGAGAACATCTGGATATGGATGTATGTAGTAGACCGTACAGAGAAAGAAGAGTGAGAGAACATCTAGATATGGATGCATGTATGAAGTAGACTGCAGAGAAAGAAGAGTGAGAGAACATCTGGATATGGATGCATGTATGTAGTAGACTGTATAGAGAGGGAAGAGTGAGAGAACATCTGGATATGGATGTATGTATGTAGTAGACTGTACAAAGAAAGAAGTGTGAGAGAACATCTGGATATGGATGCATGTATGTAGTAGACTGTACAAAGAAAGAAGAGTGAGAGAACATCTGGATATGGATGTATGTTGTAGACCGTACAGAGAAAGAAGAGTGAGAGAACATCTAGATATGGATGCATGTATGAAGTAGACTGCAGAGAAAGAAGAGTGAGAGAACATCTGGATATGGATGCATGTATGTAGTAGACTGTACAGAGAAAGAAGAGTGAGAGAACATCTGGTTATGGATGTATGTTGTAGACCGTACAGAGAAAGAAGAGTGAGAGAACATCTGGATATGGATGCATGTATGTAGTAGACTTTACAGAGAAGGAAGAGTGAGAGAACATCTGGATATGGATGCATGTATGTAGTAGACTGTACAGAGAAGGAAGAGTGAGAGAACATCTGGATATGGGTGTATGTATGTAGTAGACTGTACAAAGAAAGAAGTGTGAGAGAACATCTGGATATGGATGCATGTATGTAGTAGACTGTACAAAGAAAGAAGAGTGAGAGAACATCTGGATATGGATGTATGTTGTAGACCGTACAGAGAAAGAAGAGTGAGAGAACATCTAGATATGGATGCATGTATGAAGTAGACTGCAGAGAAAGAAGAGTGAGAGAACATCTGGATATGGATGCATGTATGAAGTAGACTGCAGAGAAATAAGAGTGAGAGAACATCTGGATATGGATGTGTGTATGTAGTAGACTGTACAGAGAAAGAAGAGTGAGAGAACATCTGGATATGGATGCATGTATGTAGTAGACTGTACAAAGAAAGAAGAGTGAGAGAACATCTGGATATGGATGTGTGTATGTAGTAGACTGTACAAAGAAAGAAGTGTGAGAGAACATCTGGATATGGATGCATGTATGTAGTAGACTGTACAAAGAAAGAAGAGTGAGAGAACATCTGGATATGGATGTGTGTATGTAGTAGACTGTACGGAGAAAGAAGAGTGAGAGAACATCTGGATATGGGTGTATGTATGTAGTAGACTACAGAGAAAGAAGAGTCAGAACATCTGGATATGGGTGTATGTATGTAGTAGACTACAGAGAAAGAAGAGTCAGAACATCTGGATATGGATGTATGTATGTAGTAGACTGTACAGAGAAAGAAAAGTGAGAGAACATCTGGATATGGATGTGTGTATGTAGTAGACTGTACAGAGAAAGAAGAGTGAGAGAACATCTGGATATGGATGCATGTATGTAGTAGACCGTACAAAGAAAGAAGAGTGAGAGAACATCTGGATATGGATGCATGTATGTAGTAGACCGTACAGAGAAAGAAGAGTGAGAGAACATCTGAATATGGATGCATGTATGAAGTAGACTGCAGAGAAAGAAGAGTGAGAGAACATCTGGATATGGATGTGTGTAGTAGACTGTAAAGAGAAAGAAGTGTGAGAGAACATCTGGATATGTATGTATGTATGTATGTAGACAGTACAGAGAAAGAAGAGCAAGAGAACATCTGGATATGGATGTATGTATGTATGTAATAGACTGTACAGAGAAAAAACAGCGAGAGAACATCTGGATATGGATGTATGTAGTAGATTGTATAGAGAAAGAAGTGTGAGAGAACATCTGGATATGGATTTATGTATGTATGTAGACTGTACAGAGAAGAAGAGTGAGAGAACATCTGGATATGTATTTATGTAGGTATGTAGACTGTACAGAGGAGAAGAGTGAGAGAACATCTGGATATGGATGTATGTATGTAGTAGACTGTACAGAGAAAGAAGAGTTAGAGAACATCTGGATATGGATTTATGTAGGTATGTAGACTGTACAGAGAAGAAGAGTGAGAGAACATCTGGATATGGATGTATGTATGTATGTAGACAGTACAGAGAAAGAAGAGTCAGAGAACATCTGGATATGTATGTATGTAGACTGTACAGAGAAGAAGAGTGAGAGAACATCTGGATATGGATGTATGTATGTAATAGACTGTACAGAGAATAAACAGCGAGAGAACATCTGGATATGTATGTATATATGCATGTAATAGACTGTACAGAGAAAAAACAGCGAGAGAACATCTGGATATGGATGTATGTAGTAGATTGTATAGAGAAAGAAGTGTGAGAGAACATCTGGATATGGATGGATGTATGTAGTAGACTGTACAGAGAAAGAAGAGTCAGAGAACATCTGGATATGGATTTATGTATGTATGTAGACTGTACAGAGAAGAAGAGTGAGAGAACATCTGGATATGTATGTATGTATGTATGTATGTAGACTGTACAGAGAAGAAGAGTGAGAGAACATCTGGATATGGATGTATGTGTGTAGTAGACTGTACAGAGAAAGAAGAGTGAGAAAACATCTGGATATGGATGTATGTATGTATGTAATAGACTGTACAGAGAAAAAACAGCGAGAGAACATCTGGATATGTATGTATGTATGTATGTAGTAGATTGTACAGAGAAAGAAGAGTGAGAGAACATCTGGATATGGATGTATGTAGTAGATTGTACAGAGAAAGAAGTGTGAGAGAACATCTGGATATGGATGTATGTATGTAGTATAGTGTACAGAGAAAGAAGAGTGAGAGAACATCTGGATATGGATGTATGTATTTATGTAGACTGTACAGAGAAAGAAGAGTGAGAGAACATCTGGATATGGATGTATGTATGTATGTAGACTGTACAGAGAAAAAACAGCGAGAGAACATCTGGATATGGATGGATGTATGTAGTAGACTGTACAGAGAAGGAAGAGTCAGGGAACATCTGGATATGGATGTATGTATGTATGTATGTATGTAGACTGTACAGAGAAGAGTGAGAGAACATCTGGATATGGATGTATGTATGTATGTATGTAGACTGTACAGAGAAGAGTGAGAGAACATCTGGATATGGATGTATGTATGTAATAGACTGTACAGAGAAAGAAGAGCGAGACACCATCTGGATATGGATGTATGTGTGTAGTAGACTGTACAGAGAAAGAAGAGTGAGAGAACAT
>CM038714.1:740685-765685 GCA_021613375.1 Megaleporinus macrocephalus | reverse complement strand
AAGAGTGAGAGAACATCTGGATATGGATTTATGTAGGTATGTAGACTGTACAGAGAAGAAGAGTGAGAGAACATCTGGATATCGATGTATGTATGTAATAGACTGTACAGAGAAAAAACAGCGAGAGAACATCTGGATATGGATGTATGTATGTAGTATAGTGTACAGAGAAAGAAGAGTGAGAGAACATCTGGATATGGATGTATGTATGTATGTAGACTGTACAGAGAAGAGTGAGAGAACATCTGGATATGGATTTCTGTATGTAGTAGACTGTATAGAGAAAGAAGAGCGTGAGAACATCTGGATATGGATGTATGTGTGTAGTAGACTGTACAGAGAAAGAAGAGTGAGAGAACATCTGGATATGGATGTATGTATATAGTAGACTGTACAGAGAAAGAAGAGTCAGAGAACATCTGGATATGGATGTATGTATGTAGTAGAAAGTACAGACAAAGAAGAGTGAGAGAACATCTGGATATGGATGTATGTATGTATGTAGACTGTACACAGAAGAAGAGTGAGAGAACATCTGGATATGGATGTATGTATGTATGTAGACTGTACAGAGAAGAAGAGTGAGAGAACATCTGGATATGTATGGATGTATGTATGTATGTATGTATGTATGTATGTATGTATGTATGTATGTATGTATGTATGTAGACTGAACATAGAAAGAAGAATGAGAGAACATCTATATCTGTATGTAGTAGACTGTACAGAGAAAGAAGAGTGAGAGAACATCTGGATATGGATGTATGTATGTATGTAGGCTGTACAGAGAAGAAGAGTGAGAGAACATCTGGATATGTATGTATATATGCATGTAGACTGTAGAGAGAAGAAGAGTGAGAAAAACATCTGGATATGGATGTATTTATGTATGTACGTATGTAGAATGTACAGAGAAAGAAGAGTGAGAGAACATCTGGATATCGATGTATGTATGTAATAGACTGTACAGAGAAAAAACAGCGAGAGAACATCTGGATATGGATGTATGTAGTAGACTGTACAGAGAAAGAAGTGTGAGAGAACATCTGGATATGGATGGATGTATGTAGTAGACTGTACAGAGAAAGAAGAGTCAGGGAACATCTGGATATGGATGTATGTATGTATGTATGTAGACTGTACAGAGAAGAGTGAGAGAACATCTAGATATGGATGTATGTATGTATGTAGACTGTACAGAGAAGAGTGAGAGAACATCTGGATATGGATGTATGTGTGTAATAGACTGTACAGAGAAAGAAGAGTGAGAGAACATCTGGATATGGATGTATGTATGTAGTATAGTGTACAGAGAAAGAAGAGTGAGAGAACATCTGGATATGGATGTATGTATGTAGTATAGTGTACAGAGAAAGAATAGCGAGAGACCATCTGGATATGGATGTATGTGTGTAGTAGACTGTACAGAGAAAGAAGAGTGAGAGAACATCTGGATATGGATGTATTTATGAAGTAGACTGTACAGAGAAAGAAGTGTGAGAGAACATCTGGATATGGATGGATGTATGTAGTAGACTGTACAGAGAAAGAAGAGTCAGGGAACATCTGGATATGGATGTATGTATGTATGTATGTAGACTGTACAGAGAAGAGTGAGAGAACATCTGGATATGGATGTATGTATGTATGTAGACTGTACAGAGAAGAGTGAGAGAACATCTGGATATGGATGTATGTAGGTGTGTAGACTGTACAGAGAAGAAGAGTGAGAGAACATCTGGATATGTATGTATATATGCATGTAGACTGTAGAGAGAAGAAGAGTGAGAAAACATCTGGATATGGATGTATTTATGTATGTATGTATGTAGAATGTACAGAGAAAGAAGAGTGAGAGAACATCTGGATATGGATGTATATATGCATGTAGACTGTACAGAGATGAAGAGTGAGAGAACATCTGGATATGTATGTATGTATGTATGTATGTATGTATGTATGTATGTAGACTGAACATAGAAAGAAGAATGAGAGAACATCTATATCTGTATGTAGTAGACTGTACAGAGAAAGAAGAGTGAGAGAACATCTGGATATGGATGTATGTATGTATGTAGGCTGTACAGAGAAGAAGAGTGAGAGAACATCTGGATATGTATGTATATATGCATGTAGACTGTAGAGAGAAGAAGAGTGAGAAAACATCTGGATATGGATGTATTTATGTATGTACGTATGTAGAATGTACAGAGAAAGAAGAGTGAGAGAACATCTGGATATGGATTTATGTAGGTATGTAGACTGTACAGAGAAGAGTGAGAGAACATCTGGATATGGATGTATGTATGTAATAGACTGTACAGAGATAAAACAGCGAGAGAACATCTGGATATGGATGTATGTAGTAGACTGTACAGAGAAAGAAGTGTGAGAGAACATCTGGATATTGATGGATGTATGTAGTAGACTGTACAGAGAAAGAAGAGTCAGGGAACATCTGGATATGGATGTATGTATGTATGTATGTAGACTGTACAGAGAAGAGTGAGAGAACATCTGGATATGGATGTATGTATGTATGTATGTAGACTGTACAGAGAAGAGTGAGAGAACATCTCGATATGGATGTATGTATGTATGTAGACAGTACAGAGAAAGAAGAGCAAGAGAACATCTGTATATGGATGTATGTAGACTGTACAGAGAAGAGTGAGAGAACATCTGGATATGGATGTATGTATGTATGTAGACTGTACAGAGAAGAAGAGTGAGAGAACATATGGATATGGATGTATGTATGTAATAGACTGTACAGAGAAAAAACAGCGAGAGAACATCTGGATATGGATGTATGTAGTAGACTGTACCGAGAAAGAAGAGTCAGGGAACATCTGGATATGGATGTATGTAGACTGTACAGAGAAGAGTGAGAGAACATCTGGATATGGATGTATGTATGTATGTAGACTGTACAGAGAAGAGTGAGAGAACATCTGGATATGGATTTCTGTATGTAGTAGACTGTATAGAGAAAGAAGAGCGAGAGAACATCTGGATATGGATGTATGTGTGTAGTAGACTGTACAGAGAAAGAAGTGTCAGAGAATATCTGGATATGGATGTATGTATGTAGCAGAAAGTACAGAGAAAGAAGAGTGAAAGAACATCTGGATATGGATGTATGTATGTAGTAGACTGTACAGAGAAAGAAGAGTGAAAGAACATCTGGATATGGATTTATGTAGGTGTGTAGACTGTACAGAGAAGAAGAGTGAGAGAACATCTGGATATGTATGTATATATGCATGTAGACTGTAGAGAGAAGAAGAGTGAGAAAACATCTGGATATGGATGTATTTATGTATGTACGTATGTAGAATGTACAGAGAAAGAAGAGTGAGAGAACATCTGGATATGGATGTATATATGCATGTAGACTGTAGAGAGAAGAAGAGTGAGAAAACATCTGGATATGGATGTATGTATGTATGTAGACTGTACAGAGAAGAAGAGTGAGAGAACATCTGGATATGTATGTATGTATGTATGTATGTATGTATGTATGTATGTAGACTGAACATAGAAAGAAGAATGAGAGAACATCTATATCTGTATGTAGTAGACTGTACAGAGAAAGAAGAGTGAGAGGACATCTGGATATGGATGTATGTATGTATGTAGACAGTACAGAGAAAGAAGAGCAAGAGAACATCTGGATATGGATGTATGTAGACTGTACAGAGAAGAAGAGTGAGAGAACATCTGGATATGTATTTATGTATGTATGTATGTATGTAGACTGAACATAGAAAGAAGAATGAGAGAACATCTATATCTGTATGTAGTAGACTGTACAGAGAAAGAAGAGTGAGAGAACATCTGGATATGGATGTATGTGTGTAGTAGACTGTACAGAGAAAGAAGAGTGAGAGAACATCTGGATATGGATTTATGTAGGTATGTAGACTGTACAGAGAAGAAGAGTGAGAGAACATCTGGATATGGATGTATGTATGTAATAGACTGTACAGAGAAAAAACAGCGAGAGAACATCTGGATATGGATGTATGTAGTAGACTGTACAGAGAAAGAAGAGTCAGGGAACATCTGGATATGGATGTATGTATGTATGTATGTAGACTGTACAGAGAAGAGTGAGAGAACATCTAGATATGGATGTATGTATGTATGTAGACTGTACAGAGAAGAGTGAGAGAACATCTGGATATGGATGTATGTGTGTAATAGACTGTACAGAGAAAGAAGAGTGAGAGAACATCTGGATATGGATGTATGTATGTAGTATAGTGTACAGAGAAAGAAGAGTGAGAGAACATCTGGATATGGATGTATGTATGTAGTATAGTGTACAGAGAAAGAATAGCGAGAGACCATCTGGATATGGATGTATGTGTGTAGTAGACTGTACAGAGAAAGAAGAGTGAGAGAACATCTGGATATGTATGTATATATGCATGTAGACTGTAGAGAGAAGAAGAGTGAGAAAACATCTGGATATGGATGTATTTATGTATGTACGTATGTAGAATGTACAGAGAAAGAAGAGTGAGAGAACATCTGGATATGGATGTATATATGCATGTAGACTGTAGAGAGAAGAAGAGTGAGAAAACATCTGGATATGGATGTATGTATGTATGTAGACTGTACAGAGAAGAAGAGTGAGAGAACATCTGGATATGTATGTATGTATGTATGTATGTATGTATGTATGTATGTATGTAGACTGAACATAGAAAGAAGAATGAGAGAACATCTATATCTGTATGTAGTAGACTGTACAGAGAAAGAAGAGTGAGAGAACATCTAGATATGGATGTATGTATGTATGTAGGCTGTACAGAGAAGAAGAGTGAGAGAACATCTGGATATGTATGTATGTATGCATGTAGACTGCAGAGAGAAGAAGAGTGAGAAAACATCTGGATATGGATGTATTTATGTATGTACGTATGTAGAATGTACAGAGAAAGAAGAGTGAGAGAACATCTGGATATGGATGTATATATGCATGTAGACTGTAGAGAGAAGAAGAGTGAGAAAACATCTGGATATGGATGTATGTATGTATGTAGACTGTACAGAGAAGAAGAGTGAGAGAACATCTGGATATGTATGTATGTATGTATGTATGTATGTAGACTGTACAGAGAAGAAGAGTGAGAGAACATCTGGATATGGATGTATTTATGTAGTAGACTGTACAGAGAAAGAAGAGTCAGAGAACATCTGGATATGGATTTAAGTATGTATGTAGACTGTACAGAGAAGAGGAGTGAGAGAACATCTGGATATGGATGTATGTATGTATGTAGACAGTACAGAGAAAGAAGAGTCAGAGAACATCTGGATATGGATGTATGTATGTATGTAGACTGTACAGAGAAGAAGAGCGAGAGAACATCTGGATATGGATGTATGTATGTATGGATGTATGTATGTATGTATGTATGTATGTATGTATGTAGACTGAACATAGAAAGAAGAATGAGAGAACATCTATATCTGTATGTAGTAGACTGTACAGAGAAAGAAGAGTGAGAGAACATCTGGATATGGATGTATGTATGTAGTAGACTGTGCAGAGAAAGAAGAGTCAGAGAATATCTGGATATGGATGTATGTATGTAGTAGAAAGTACAGAGAAAGAAGAGTGAGAGAACATCTGGATATGGATGGATGTATGTAGTAGACTGTACAGAGAAAAAAGAGTCAGAGAACATCTGGATATGGATTTATGTATGTATGTAGACTGTACAGAGAAGAAGAGTGAGAGAACATCTGGATATGGATGGATGTATGTATGTATGTATGTATGTATGTATGTATGTATGTAGACTGAACATAGAAAGAAGAATGAGAGAACATCTATATCTGTATGTAGTAGACTGTACAGAGAAAGAAGAGTGAGAGAACATCTGGATATGGATGTATGTGTGTAGTAGACTGTACAGAGAAAGAAGAGTCAGAGAACATCTGGATATGGATTTATGTAGGTTTGTAGACTGTACAGAGAAGAAGAGTGAGAGAACATCTGCATAAGGATGTATGTATGTAGTAGACTGTACAGAGAAAAAACAGCGAGAGAACATCTGGATATGTATGTATGTATGTAGTAGACTGTGCAGAGAAAGAAGAGTGAGAGAACATCTGGATATGTATGTATGTATGTATGTATGTATGTATGTAGACTGAACATAGAAAGAAGAATGAGAGAACATCTATATCTGTATGTAGTAGATGGTACAGAGAAAGAAGAGTGAGAGAACATCTGGATATGGATGTATGTATGTAGTAGACTGTACAGAGAAAGAAGAGTGAAAGAACATCTGGATATGTATGTATGTATGTAGTAGACTGTACAGAGAAAGAAGAGTGAGAGAACATCTGGATATGGATGTATGTATGTAGTAGACTGTACAGAGAAAGAAGAGTGAGAAAACATCTGGATATGGATGTATGTATGTATGTATGTAGACTGTACAGAGAAGAAGAGTGAGAGAACATCTGGATATGTATGTATATATGGATGTAGACTGTACAGAGAAAGAAGAGTGAGAGAACATCTGGATATGGATGTGTTTCTGTAGTAGACTGTACAGAGAAAGAAGAGCGAGTGAACATCTGGATATGGATGTATGAATGTAGCAGACTGTACAGAGAAAAAGAGCAAGAGAACATCTGGATATGGATTTATGTAGGTATGTAGACTGTACAGAGAAGAAGAGTGAGAGAACATCTGGATATGGATGTATGTATGTATGTAGACAGTACAGAGAAAGAAGAGTCAGAGAACATCTGGATATGGATGTATGTATGTATGTATGTATGTAGACTGAACATAGAAAGAAGAATGAGAGAACATCTATATCTGTATGTAGTAGACTGTACAGAGAAAGAAGAGTGAGAGAACATCTGGATATGGATGTATGTGTGTAGTAGACTGTACAGAGAAAGAAGAGTCAGAGAACATCTGGATATGGATTTATGTAGGTTTGTAGACAGTACAGAGAAGAAGAGTGAGAGAACATCTGCATATGGATGTATGTATGTAGTAGACTGTACAGAGAAAAAACAGCGAGAGAACATCTGGATATGGATGTATGTAGACTGTACAGAAAAGAGTGAGAGAACATCTGGATATGGATTTCTGTATGTAGTAGACTGTATGGAGAAAGAAGAGCGAGAGAACATCTGGATATGGATGTATGTGTGTAGTAGACTGTACAGAGAAAGAAGAGTGAGAGAATATCTGGATATGGATGTATGTATGTAGTAGAAAGTACAGAGAAAGAAGAGTGAGAGAACATCTGGATATGGATGTATGTATGTATGTAGACTGTACAGAGAAGAAGAGTGAGAGAACATCTGGATATGGATGTATGTATGTATGTAGACTGTACAGAGAAGAAGAGTGAGAGAACATCTGGATATGTATGGATGTATGTATGTATGTATGTATGTATGTATGTATGTATGTATGTATGTAGACTGAACATAGAAAGAAGAATGAGAGAACATCTATATCTGTATGTAGTAGACTGTACAGAGAAAGAAGAGTGAGAGAACATCTGGATATGGATGTATGTATGTAGTAGACTGTACAGAGAAAGAAGAGTGAAAGAACATCTGGATATGTATGTATGTATGTAGTAGACTGTACAGAGAAAGAAGAGTCAGAGAACATCTGGATATGTATGTATGTATGTATGTATGTATGTATGTATGTATGTATGTAGACTGAACATAGAAAGAAGAATGAGAGAACATCTATATCTGTATGTAGTAGACTGTACAGAGAAAGAAGAGTGAGAGAACATCTGGATATGGATGTATGTGTGTAGTAGACTGTACAGAGAAAGAAGAGTGAGAGAACATCTGGATATGGATGTATCTATGTAGTAGACTGTACAGAGAAAGAAGAGTGAGAGAACATCTGGATATGGATGTATGTATGTATGTATGTAGACTGTACAGAGAAGAAGAGTGAGAGAACATCTGGATATGTATGTATATATGGATGTAGACTGTACAGAGAAAGAAGAGTGAGAGAACATCTGGATATGGATGTGTTTATGTAGTAGACTGTACAGAGAAAGAAGAGCGAGTGAACATCTGGATATGGATGTATGAATGTAGCAGACTGTACAGAGAAGAAGAGCAAGAGAACATCTGGATATGGATGTATGTAGGTAATAGACTGTACAGAGAAGAAGAGTGAGAGAACATCTGGATATGGATTTATGTAGGTATTTAGACTGTACAGAGAAGAAGAGTGAGAGAACATCTGGATATGGATGTATGTATGTATGTAGACTGTACAGAGAAGAAGAGCGAGAGAACATCTGGATATGGATGTATGTATGTAGTAGACTGTACAGAGAAAAAAGAGCGAGAGAACATCTGGATATGGATGTATGTATGTAGTAGACTGTACAGAGGAAGAAGAGTGAAAGACCATCTGGATATGGATGTATGTATGTAGTCGACTGTACAGAGAAAGAAGAGTGAGAGAACATCTGGATATGGATTCATGTAGGTATGTAGACTGTACAGAGAAGAAGAGTGAGAGAACATCTGTATATGGATGTATGTATGTAATAGATTGTACAGAGAAAAAACAGCGAGAGAACATCTGGATATGGATGTATGTAGTAGACTGTACAGAGAAAGAAGTGTGAGAGAACATCTGGATATGGACGTATGTATGTAGTAGACTGTACAGAGAAAGAAGAGTCAGGGAACATCTGGATATGGATGGATGTATGTAGTAGACTGTACAGAGAAAGAAGAGTCAGAGAACATCTGGATATGTATGTATGTATGTATGTATGTATGTATGTATGTAGACTGAACATAGAAAGAAGAATGAGAGAACATCTATATCTGTATGTAGTAGACTGTACAGAGAAAGAAGAGTGAGAGAACATCTGGATATGGATGTATGTGTGTAGTAGACTGTACAGAGAAAGAAGAGTCAGGGAACATCTGGATATGGATGGATGTATGTAGTAGACTGTACAGAGAAAGAAGAGTCAGAGAACATCTGGATATGTATGTATGTATGTATGTATGTATGTATGTAGACTGAACATAGAAAGAAGAATGAGAGAACATTTATATCTGTATGTAGTAGACTGTACAGAGAAGAAGAGTGAGAGAACATCTGGATATGGATTTATGTAGGTATGTAGACTGTACAGAAAAGAAGAGTGAGAGAACATCTGCATATGGATGTATGTATGTAGTAGACTGTACAGAGAAAGAAGAGTGAGAGAACATCTGGATATGGATGTATGTATGTATGTAGACTGTACAGAGAAGAAGAGTGAGAGAATATCTGGATATGGATGTATGTATGTATGTAGACAGTATAGAGAAAGAAGAGCGAGAGAACATCTGGATATGGATGTATGTAGACTGTACAGAGAAGAGTGAGAGAACATCTGGATATGGATTTCTGTATGTAGTAGACTGTATAGAGAAAGAAGAGCGAGAGAACATCTGGATATGGATGGATGTATGTAGTAGACTGTACAGAGAAAGAAGAGTCAGGGAACATCTGGATATGGATGTATGTAGACTGTACAGAGAAGAGTGAGAGAACATCTGGATATGGATTTCTGTATGTAGTAGACTGTATAGAGAAAGAAGAGCGAGAGAACATCTGGATATGGATGTATGTGTGTAGTAGACTGTACAGAGAAAGAAGAGTGAGAGAACATCTGGATATGGATGTATGTATGTAGTAGACTGTAGAGAGAAAGAAGAGTCAGAGAATATCTGGATATGGATTCATGTAGGTATGTAGACTGTACAGAGAAGAAGAGTGAGAGAACATCTGGATATGGATGGATGTATGTATGTATGTATGTATGTATGTATGTATGTATGTATGTAGACTGAACATAGAAAGAAGAATGAGAGAACATCTATATCTGTATGTAGTAGACTGTACAGAGAAAGAAGAGTCAGAGAACATCTGGATATGGATTTATGTATGTATGTAGACTGTACAGAGAAGAAGAGTGAGAGAACATCTGGATATGGATGTATGTATGTATGTATGTATGTATGTATGTATGTATGTATGTAGACTGAACATAGAAAGAAGAATGAGAGAACATCTATATCTGTATGTAGTAGACTGTACAGAGAAAGAAGAGTGAGAGAACATCTGGATATGGATGTATGTGTGTAGTAGACTGTACAGAGAAAGAAGAGTCAGAGAACATCTGGATATGGATTTATGTAGGTTTGTAGACTGTACAGAGAAGAAGAGTGAGAGAACATCTGCATAAGGATGTATGTATGTAGTAGACTGTACAGAGAAAAAACAGCGAGAGAACATCTGGATATGTATGTATGTATGTAGTAGACTGTGCAGAGAAAGAAGAGTGAGAGAACATCTGGATATGTATGTATGTATGTATGTATGTATGTATGTAGACTGAACATAGAAAGAAGAATGAGAGAACATCTATATCTGTATGTAGTAGACTGTACAGAGAAGAAGAGTGAGAGAACATCTGCATATGGATGTATGTATGTAGTAGACTGTACAGAGAAAGAAGAGTGAGAGAACATCTGGATATGGATGTATGTATGTATGTAGACTGTACAGAGAAGAAGAGTGAGAGAATATCTGGATATGGATGTATGTATGTATGTAGACAGTATAGAGAAAGAAGAGCGAGAGAACATCTGGATATGGATGTATGTAGACTGTACAGAGAAGAGTGAGAGAACATCTGGATATGGATTTCTGTATGTAGTAGACTGTATAGAGAAAGAAGAGCGAGAGAACATCTGGATATGGATGGATGTATGTAGTAGACTGTACAGAGAAAGAAGAGTCAGGGAACATCTGGATATGGATGTATGTAGACTGTACAGAGAAGAGTGAGAGAACATCTGGATATGGATTTCTGTATGTAGTAGACTGTATAGAGAAAGAAGAGCGAGAGAACATCTGGATATGGATGTATGTGTGTAGTAGACTGTACAGAGAAAGAAGAGTGAGAGAACATCTGGATATGGATGTATGTATGTAGTAGACTGTAGAGAGAAAGAAGAGTCAGAGAATATCTGGATATGGATGTATGTATGTAGTAGAAAGTACAGAGAAAGAAGAGTGAGAGAACATCTGGATATGGATTTATGTAGGTATGTAGACTGTACAGAGAAGAAGAGTGAGAGAACATCTGGATATGGATGTATGTATGTATGTAGACAGTACAGAGAAAGAAGAGCAAGAGAACATCTGGATATGGATGTATGTATGTATGTAATAGACTGTACAGAGAAAAAACAGCGAGAGAACATCTGGATATGGATGTATGTAGTAGATTGTACAGAGAAAGAAGTGTGAGAGAACATCTGGATATGGATGGATGTATGTAGTAGACTGTACAGAGAAAGAAGAGTGAGAGAACATCTGGATATGGATGTATGTATGTATGTAGACAGTACAGAGAAAGAAGAGTCAGAGAACATCTGGATATGGATGTATGTATGTATGTAGACTGTACAGAGAAGAAGAGCGAGAGAACATCTGGATATGGATGTATGTATGTATGTATGTATGTATGTATGTATGTAGACTGAACATAGAAAGATGAATGAGACAACATCTATATCTGTATGTAGTAGACTGTACAGAGAAATAAGAGTGAGAGACCATCTGGATATGGATGTATGTGTGTAGTAGACTGTACAGAGAAAGAAGAGTCAGAGAACATCTGGATATGGATTTATGTAGGTATGTAGACTGTACAGAGAAAGAAGTGTGAGAGAACATCTGGATATGGATGGATGTATGTAGTAGACTGTACAGAGAAAGAAGAGTCAGGGAACATCTGGATATGGATGTATGTAGACTGTACAGAGAAGAGTGAGAGAACATCTGGATATGGATTTCTGTATGTAGTAGACTGTATGGAGAAAGAAGAGCGAGAGAACATCTGGATATGGATGTATGTGTGTAGTAGACTGTACAGAGAAAGAAGAGTGAGAGAACATCTGGATATGGATGTATGTATGTATGTAGACTGTACAGAGAAGAAGAGTGAGAGAACATCTGGATATGGATGTATGTATGTATGTAGACTGTACAGAGAAGAAGAGTGAGAGAACATCTGGATATGTATGGATGTATGTATGTATGTATGTATGTATGTATGTATGTATGTAAGTATGTATGTATGTATGTATGTATGTATGTATGTAGACTGAACATAGAAAGAAGAATGAGAGAACATCTATATCTGTATGTAGTAGATGGTACAGAGAAAGAAGAGTGAGAGAACATCTGGATATGGATGTATGTATGTAGTAGACTGTACAGAGAAAGAAGAGTGAAAGAACATCTGGATATGTATGTATGTATGTAGTAGACTGTGCAGAGAAAGAAGAGTGAGAGAACATCTGGATATGTATGTATGTATGTATGTATGTATGTATGTATGTAGACTGAACATAGAAAGAAGAATGAGAGAACATCTATATCTGAATGTAGTAGACTCTACAGAGAAAGAAGAGTGAGAGAACATCTGGATATGGATGTATGTATGTAGTAGACTGTACAGAGAAAGAAGAGTGAGAGAACATCTGGATATGGATGTGTTTATGTAGTAGACTGTACAGAGAAAGAAGAGCGAGTTAACATCTGGATATGGATGTATGAACGTAGCAGACTGTACAGAGAAGAAGAGCAAGAGAACATCTGGATATGGATGTATGTAGGTAATAGACTGTACAGAGAAGAAGAGTGAGAGAACATCTGGATATGGATTTATGTAGGTATTTAGACTGTACAGAGAAGAAGAGTGAGAGAACATCTGGATATGGATGTATGTATGTATGTAGACTGTACAGAGAAGAAGAGCGAGAGAACATCTGGATATGTATGTATGTATGTATGTATGTATGTATGTATGTAGACTGAACATAGAAAGAAGAATGAGAGAACATCTATATCTGTATGTAGTAGACTGTACAGAGAAAGAAGAGTGAGAGAACATCTGGATATGGATGTATGTGTGTAGTAGACTGTACAGAGAAAGAAGAGTGAGAGAACATCTGGATATGGATGTATGTATGTAGTAGACTGTACAGAGAAAGAAGAGTGAGAGAACATCTGGATATGGATGTATGTATGTATGTATGTAGACTGTACAGAGAAGAAGAGTGAGAGAACATCTGGATATGGATGTACATCAGTGAGGATCTCAGCTGGTCCCACAACACTCAGATTATCATCAGGAAGTCCCAGCAGCGACTGTACTTTCTGAGAAGGCTGAGAAAATTTGGTATGCCAACCAAAATTCTCAGCACCTTCTACAGGAGTATGACTGAGAGTGTTCTTACCAGCTCCATCATCGTCTGGTATGGAAACTCTACTGCTCAGGACAGAAAGGCTCTCCAGCGTGTGATCAAAACTGCACAGTCCATCTCAGGAGCAGCCTTCCCCTCACTACAGAACATCTACCACACCAGGGTCACCAGGAGGGCCCACAACATAATCAGGGACAGTACACACCCCCAGCACACACTCTTCACACGTTTACCTTCAGGCAGACGTTACAGGAGTGTGAAGTCCAGGACCACAAGACTGACAAACAGTTTCTACTCACAGGCCATCAGGCTTGTGAACACCTCACGCACTACCTCTCCAACCTCTCCTTTCTGAACTGGTTTTAACTGGTCTGATTTAAACTGCACCTTACACTCACTGTACTGTCAGAATACTGTTTACATTCACTACTCACACAAACATTATTGTTTACATTCGTTACTTGCAACTTGCACTTTATGGCTGCTGCTCTTCATACTTGCACATAAAAGCACACATAACTTTTATTTTTTATTCTTTAACTATAAAAATATTTTTATCTACTTCAACTTATATTGTTATACTTTGTATATTTTGTATATATATTTTTTATTTCTTTTATTTGTTATCTTATCTATTGGTGAATGGAGGAGCAGCAAAGTAAGAATTTCATTGTACAGTGTAACTGTCTGTTCTGCTGTACATATGACAATAAAACTCTTGAATCTATGGATGTAGACTGTACAGAGAAAGAAGAGTGAGAGAACATCTGGATATGGATGTGTTTATGTAGTAGACTGTACAGAGAAAGAAGAGCGAGTGAACATCTGGATATGGATGTATGAACGTAGCAGACTGTACAGAGAAGAAGAGCAAGAGAACATCTGGATATGGATGTATGTAGGTAATAGACTGTACAGAGAAGAAGAGTGAGAGAACATCTGGATTTGGATTTATGTAGGTATTTAGACTGTACAGAGAAGAAGAGTGAGAGAACATCTGGATATGGATGTATGTATGTATGTAGACTGTACAGAGAAGAAGAGCGAGAGAACATCTGGATATGTATGTATGTATGTATGTATGTATGTATGTATGTATGTATGTATGTATGTATGTAGACTGAACATAGAAAGAAGAATGAGAGAACATCTATATCTGTATGTAGTAGACTGTACAGAGAAAGAAGAGTGAGAGAACATCTGGATATGGATGTATGTGTGTAGTAGACTGTACAGAGAAAGAAGAGTCAGAGAACATCTGGATATGGATTTATGTAGGTATGTAGACTGTACAGAGAAGAAGAGTGAGAGAACATCTGCATATGGATGTATGTATGTAGTAGACTGTACAGAGAAAAAACAGCGAGAGAACATCTGGATATGGATGTATGTAGTAGACTGTACAGAGAAAGAAGTGTGAGAGAACATCTGGATATGGATGGATGTATGTAGCAGACTGTACAGAGAAAGAAGAGTCAGGGAACATCTGGATATGGATGTATGTAGACTGTACAGAGAAGAGTGAGAGAACATCTGGATATGGATTTCTGTATGTAGTAGACTGTATAGAGAAAGAAGAGCGTGAGAACATCTGGATATGGATGTATGTGTGTAGTAGACTGTACAGAGAAAGAAGAGTGAGAGAACATCTGGATATGGATGTATGTATATAGTAGACTGTACAGAGAAAGAAGAGTCAGAGAACATCTGGATATGGATGTATGTATGTAGTAGAAAGTACAGACAAAGAAGAGTGAGAGAACATCTGGATATGGATGTATGTATGTATGTAGACTGTACACAGAAGAAGAGTGAGAGAACATCTGGATATGGATGTATGTATGTATGTAGACTGTACAGAGAAGAAGAGTGAGAGAACATCTGGATATGTATGGATGTATGTATGTATGTATGTATGTATGTATGTATGTATGTAGACTGAACATAGAAAGAAGAATGAGAGAACATCTATATCTGTATGTAGTAGACTGTACAGAGAAAGAAGAGTGAGAGAACATCTGGATATGGATGTATGTGTGTAGTAGACTGTACAGAGAAAGAAGAGTGAGAGAACATCTGGATATGGATGTATGTATGTAGTAGACTGTACAGAGAAAGAAGAGTGAGAGAACATCTGGATATGGATGTATGTATGTAGTAGACTGTAGAGAAAGAGGAATGAGAGAACATCTGGATATGGATGTATGTATGTAGTAGAAAGTACAGAGAAAGAAGAGTGAGAGAACATCTGGATATGGATGTATGTATGTATGTAGACTGTACAGAGAAGAAGAGTGAGAGAACATCTGGATATGTATGTATGTATGTATGTAGACTGTACAGAGAAAGAAGAGTGAGAGAACATCTGGATATGGATGTGTGTATGTAGTAGACTGTACAGAGAAAGAAGAGTGAGAGAACATCTGGATATGGATGCATGTATGTAGTAGACTGTACAAAGAAAGAAGAGTGAGAGAACATCTGGATATGGATTTATGTAGGTAGGTAGACTGTACAGAGAAGAAGAGTGAGAGAACATCTGGATATGGATTTATGTAGGTATGTAGACTGTACAGAGAAGAAGAGTGAGAGAACATCTGTATATGGATGTATGTATGTAATAGACTGTACAGAGAAAAAACAGCGAGAGAACATCTTGATATGGATGTATGTAGTAGACTGTACAGAGAAAGAAGTGTGAGAGAACATCTGGATATGGATGTATGTATGTAGTAGACTGTACAGAGAAAGAAGAGTCAGGGAACATCTGGATATGGATGTATGTATGTATGTATGTAGACTGTACAGAGAAGAGTGAGAGAACATCTGGACATGGATGTATGTATGTAATAGACTGTACAGAGAAAGAAGAGCGAGAGACCATCTGGATATGGATGTATGTGTGTAGTAGACTGTACAGAGAAAGAAGAGTGAGAGAATATCTGGATATGGATGTATGTATGTAGTAGACTGTACAGAGAAAGAAGAGTGAGAGAACATCTGGATATGGATGTATGTATGTATGTAGACAGTACAGAGAAAGAAGAGCAAGAGAACATCTGGATATGGATGTATGTATGTATGTAATAGACTGTACAGAGAAAAAACAGCGAGAGAACATCTGGATATGGATGTATGTAGTAGATTGTACAGAGAAAGAAGTGTGAGAGAACATCTGGATATGGATGGATGTATGTAGTAGACTGTACAGAGAAAGAAGAGTCAGGGAACATCTGGATATGGATGTATGTAGACTGTACAGAGAAGAGTGAGAGAACATCTGGATATGGATTTCTGTATGTAGTAGACTGTATAGAGAAAGAAGAGCGTGAGAACATCTGGATATGGATGTATGTGTGTAGTAGACTGTACAGAGAAAGAAGAGTGAGAGAACATCTGGATATGGATGTATGTATATAGTAGACTGTACAGAGAAAGAAGAGTCAGAGAACATCTGGATATGGATGTATGTATGTAGTAGAAAGTACAGACAAAGAAGAGTGAGAGAACATCTGGATATGGATGTATGTATGTATGTAGACTGTACACAGAAGAAGAGTGAGGGAACATCTGGATATGGATGTATGTAGACTGTACAGAGAAGAGTGAGAGAACATCTGGATATGGATTTCTGTATGTAGTAGACTGTATAGAGAAAGAAGAGCGTGAGAACATCTGGATATGGATGTATGTGTGTAGTAGACTGTACAGAGAAAGAAGAGTGAGAGAACATCTGGATATGGATGTATGTATATAGTAGACTGTACAGAGAAAGAAGAGTCAGAGAACATCTGGATATGGATGTATGTATGTAGTAGAAAGTACAGACAAAGAAGAGTGAGAGAACATCTGGATATGGATGTATGTATGTATGTAGACTGTACACAGAAGAAGAGTGAGAGAACATCTGGATATGGATGTATGTATGTATGTAGACTGTACAGAGAAGAAGAGTGAGAGAACATCTGGATATGTATGGATGTATGTATGTATGTATGTATGTATGTATGTAGACTGAACATAGAAAGAAGAATGAGAGAACATCTATATCTGTATGTAGTAGACTGTACAGAGAAAGAAGAGTGAGAGAACATCTGGATATGGATGTATGTGTGTAGTAGACTGTACAGAGAAAGAAGAGTGAGAGAACATCTGGATATGGATGTATGTATGTAGTAGACTGTACAGAGAAAGAAGAGTGAGAGAACATCTGGATATGGATGTATGTATGTAGTAGACTGTAGAGAAAGAGGAATCAGAGAACATCTGGATATGGATGTATGTATGTAGTAGAAAGTACAGAGAAAGAAGAGTGAGAGAACATCTGGATATGGATGTATGTATGTATGTAGACTGTACAGAGAAGAAGAGTGAGAGAACATCTGGATATGTATGTATGTATGTATGTAGACTGTACAGAGAAAGAAGAGTGAGAGAACATCTGGATATGGATGTGTGTATGTAGTAGACTGTACAGAGAAAGAAGAGTGAGAGAACATCTGGATATGGATGCATGTATGTAGTAGACTGTACAAAGAAAGAAGAGTGAGAGAACATCTGGATATGGATTTATGTAGGTAGGTAGACTGTACAGAGAAGAAGAGTGAGAGAACATCTGGATATGGATTTATGTAGGTATGTAGACTGTACAGAGAAGAAGAGTGAGAGAACATCTGTATATGGATGTATGTATGTAATAGACTGTACAGAGAAAAAACAGCGAGAGAACATCTTGATATGGATGTATGTAGTAGACTGTACAGAGAAAGAAGTGTGAGAGAACATCTGGATATGGATGTATGTATGTAGTAGACTGTACAGAGAAAGAAGAGTCAGGGAACATCTGGATATGGATGTATGTATGTATGTATGTAGACTGTACAGAGAAGAGTGAGAGAACATCTGGACATGGATGTATGTATGTAATAGACTGTACAGAGAAAGAAGAGCGAGAGACCATCTGGATATGGATGTATGTGTGTAGTAGACTGTACAGAGAAAGAAGAGTGAGAGAATATCTGGATATGGATGTATGTATGTAGTAGACTGTACAGAGAAAGAAGAGTGAGAGAACATCTGGATATGGATGTATGTATGTATGTAGACAGTACAGAGAAAGAAGAGCAAGAGAACATCTGGATATGGATGTATGTATGTATGTAATAGACTGTACAGAGAAAAAACAGCGAGAGAACATCTGGATATGGATGTATGTAGTAGATTGTACAGAGAAAGAAGTGTGAGAGAACATCTGGATATGGATGGATGTATGTAGTAGACTGTACAGAGAAAGAAGAGTCAGGGAACATCTGGATATGGATGTATGTAGACTGTACAGAGAAGAGTGAGAGAACATCTGGATATGGATTTCTGTATGTAGTAGACTGTATAGAGAAAGAAGAGCGTGAGAACATCTGGATATGGATGTATGTGTGTAGTAGACTGTACAGAGAAAGAAGAATGAGAGAACATCTGGATATGGATGTATGTATATAGTAGACTGTACAGAGAAAGAAGAGTCAGAGAACATCTGGATATGGATGTATGTATGTAGTAGAAAGTACAGACAAAGAAGAGTGAGAGAACATCTGGATATGGATGTATGTATGTATGTAGACTGTACACAGAAGAAGAGTGAGAGAACATCTGGATATGGATGTATGTATGTATGTAGACTGTACAGAGAAGAAGAGTGAGAGAACATCTGGATATGTATGGATGTATGTATGTATGTATGTATGTATGTATGTATGTATGTATGTATGTAGACTGAACATAGAAAGAAGAATGAGAGAACATCTATATCTGTATGTAGTAGACTGTACAGAGAAAGAAGAGTGAGAGAACATCTGGATATGGATGTATGTGTGTAGTAGACTGTACAGAGAAAGAAGAGTGAGAGAACATCTGGATATGGATGTATGTATGTAGTAGACTGTACAGAGAAAGAAGAGTGAGAGAACATCTGGATATGGATGTATGTATGTAGTAGACTGTAGAGAAAGAGGAGTCAGAGAACATCTGGATATGGATGTATGTATGTAGTAGAAAGTACAGAGAAAGAAGAGTGAGAGAACATCTGGATATGGATGTATGTATGTATGTAGACTGTACAGAGAAGAAGAGTGAGAGAACATCTGGATATGTATGTATGTATGTATGTAGACTGTACAGAGAAAGAAGAGTGAGAGAACATCTGGATATGGATGTGTGTATGTAGTAGACTGTACAGAGAAAGAAGAGTGAGAGAACATCTGGATATGGATGCATGTATGTAGTAGACTGTACAAAGAAAGAAGAGTGAGAGAACATCTGGATATGGATTTATGTAGGTAGGTAGACTGTACAGAGAAGAAGAGTGAGAGAACATCTGGATATGGATTTATGTAGGTATGTAGACTGTACAGAGAAGAAGAGTGAGAGAACATCTGTATATGGATGTATGTATGTAATAGACTGTACAGAGAAAAAACAGCGAGAGAACATCTTGATATGGATGTATGTAGTAGACTGTACAGAGAAAGAAGTGTGAGAGAACATCTGGATATGGATGTATGTATGTAGTAGACTGTACAGAGAAAGAAGAGTCAGGGAACATCTGGATATGGATGTATGTATGTATGTATGTAGACTGTACAGAGAAGAGTGAGAGAACATCTGGACATGGATGTATGTATGTAATAGACTGTACAGAGTAAGAAGAGCGAGAGACCATCTGGATATGGATGTATGTGTGTAGTAGACTGTACAGAGAAAGAAGAGTGAGAGAATATCTGGATATGGATGTATGTATGTAGTAGACTGTACAGAGAAAGAAGAGTGAGAGAACATCTGGATATGGATGTATGTATGTATGTAGACAGTACAGAGAAAGAAGAGCAAGAGAACATCTGGATATGGATGTATGTATGTATGTAATAGACTGTACAGAGAAAAAACAGCGAGAGAACATCTGGATATGGATGTATGTAGTAGATTGTACAGAGAAAGAAGTGTGAGAGAACATCTGGATATGGATGGATGTATGTAGTAGACTGTACAGAGAAAGAAGAGTCAGAGAACATCTGGATATGGATGTATGTGTGTAGTAGACTGTACAGAGAAAGAAGAGTGAGAGAACATCTGGATATGGATGCATGTATGTAGTAGACTGTTCAGAGAAATAAGAGTGAGAGAACATCTGGATATGGATGTATGTAGTAGACTGTACAGAGAAAGAAGTGTGAGAGAACATCTGGATATGGATGGATGTATGTAGTAGACTGTACAGAAAAAGAAGAGTGAGAGAACATCTGGATATGGATGTATGTATGTATGTAGACTGTACACAGAAGAAGAGTGAGAGAACATCTGGATATGGATGTATGTATGTATGTAGACTGTACAGAGAAGAAGAGTGAGAGAACATCTGGATATGTATGGATGTATGTATGTATGTATGTATGTATGTATGTATGTATGTATGTATGTATGTATGTATGTAGACTGAACATAGAAAGAAGAATGAGAGAACATCTATATCTGTATGTAGTAGACTGTACAGAGAAAGAAGAGTGAGAGAACATCTGGATATGGATGTATGTGTGTAGTAGACTGTACAGAGAAAGAAGAGTGAGAGAACATCTGGATATGGATGTATGTATGTAGTAGACTGTACAGAGAAAGAAGAGTGAGAGAACATCTGGATATGGATGTATGTATGTAGTAGACTGTAGAGAAAGAGGAATCAGAGAACATCTGGATATGGATGTATGTATGTAGTAGAAAGTACAGAGAAAGAAGAGTGAGAGAACATCTGGATATGGATGTATGTATGTATGTAGACTGTACAGAGAAGAAGAGTGAGAGAACATCTGGATATGTATGTATGTATGTATGTAGACTGTACAGAGAAAGAAGAGTGAGAGAACATCTGGATATGGATGTGTGTATGTAGTAGACTGTACAGAGAAAGAAGAGTGAGAGAACATCTGGATATGGATGCATGTATGTAGTAGACTGTACAAAGAAAGAAGAGTGAGAGAACATCTGGATATGGATTTATGTAGGTAGGTAGACTGTACAGAGAAGAAGAGTGAGAGAACATCTGGATATGGATTTATGTAGGTATGTAGACTGTACAGAGAAGAAGAGTGAGAGAACATCTGTATATGGATGTATGTATGTAATAGACTGTACAGAGAAAAAACAGCGAGAGAACATCTTGATATGGATGTATGTAGTAGACTGTACAGAGAAAGAAGTGTGAGAGAACATCTGGATATGGATGTATGTATGTAGTAGACTGTACAGAGAAAGAAGAGTCAGGGAACATCTGGATATGGATGTATGTATGTATGTATGTAGACTGTACAGAGAAGAGTGAGAGAACATCTGGACATGGATGTATGTATGTAATAGACTGTACAGAGAAAGAAGAGCGAGAGACCATCTGGATATGGATGTATGTGTGTAGTAGACTGTACAGAGAAAGAAGAGTGAGAGAATATCTGGATATGGATGTATGTATGTAGTAGACTGTACAGAGAAAGAAGAGTGAGAGAACATCTGGATATGGATGTATGTATGTATGTAGACAGTACAGAGAAAGAAGAGCAAGAGAACATCTGGATATGGATGTATGTATGTATGTAATAGACTGTACAGAGAAAAAACAGCGAGAGAACATCTGGATATGGATGTATGTAGTAGATTGTACAGAGAAAGAAGTGTGAGAGAACATCTGGATATGGATGGATGTATGTAGTAGACTGTACAGAGAAAGAAGAGTCAGGGAACATCTGGATATGGATGTATGTAGACTGTACAGAGAAGAGTGAGAGAACATCTGGATATGGATTTCTGTATGTAGTAGACTGTATAGAGAAAGAAGAGCGTGAGAACATCTGGATATGGATGTATGTGTGTAGTAGACTGTACAGAGAAAGAAGAATGAGAGAACATCTGGATATGGATGTATGTATATAGTAGACTGTACAGAGAAAGAAGAGTCAGAGAACATCTGGATATGGATGTATGTATGTAGTAGAAAGTACAGACAAAGAAGAGTGAGAGAACATCTGGATATGGATGTATGTATGTATGTAGACTGTACACAGAAGAAGAGTGAGAGAACATCTGGATATGGATGTATGTATGTATGTAGACTGTACAGAGAAGAAGAGTGAGAGAACATCTGGATATGTATGGATGTATGTATGTATGTATGTATGTATGTATGTATGTATGTATGTATGTAGACTGAACATAGAAAGAAGAATGAGAGAACATCTATATCTGTATGTAGTAGACTGTACAGAGAAAGAAGAGTGAGAGAACATCTGGATATGGATGTATGTGTGTAGTAGACTGTACAGAGAAAGAAGAGTGAGAGAACATCTGGATATGGATGTATGTATGTAGTAGACTGTACAGAGAAAGAAGAGTGAGAGAACATCTGGATATGGATGTATGTATGTAGTAGACTGTAGAGAAAGAGGAGTCAGAGAACATCTGGATATGGATGTATGTATGTAGTAGAAAGTACAGAGAAAGAAGAGTGAGAGAACATCTGGATATGGATGTATGTATGTATGTAGACTGTACAGAGAAGAAGAGTGAGAGAACATCTGGATATGTATGTATGTATGTATGTATGTAGACTGTACAGAGAAAGAAGAGTGAGAGAACATCTGGATATGGATGTGTGTATGTAGTAGACTGTACAGAGAAAGAAGAGTGAGAGAACATCTGGATATGGATGCATGTATGTAGTAGACTGTACAAAGAAAGAAGAGTGAGAGAACATCTGGATATGGATTTATGTAGGTAGGTAGACTGTACAGAGAAGAAGAGTGAGAGAACATCTGGATATGGATTTATGTAGGTATGTAGACTGTACAGAGAAGAAGAGTGAGAGAACATCTGTATATGGATGTATGTATGTAATAGACTGTACAGAGAAAAAACAGCGAGAGAACATCTTGATATGGATGTATGTAGTAGACTGTACAGAGAAAGAAGTGTGAGAGAACATCTGGATATGGATGTATGTATGTAGTAGACTGTACAGAGAAAGAAGAGTCAGGGAACATCTGGATATGGATGTATGTATGTATGTATGTAGACTGTACAGAGAAGAGTGAGAGAACATCTGGACATGGATGTATGTATGTAATAGACTGTACAGAGTAAGAAGAGCGAGAGACCATCTGGATATGGATGTATGTGTGTAGTAGACTGTACAGAGAAAGAAGAGTGAGAGAATATCTGGATATGGATGTATGTATGTAGTAGACTGTACAGAGAAAGAAGAGTGAGAGAACATCTGGATATGGATGTATGTATGTATGTAGACAGTACAGAGAAAGAAGAGCAAGAGAACATCTGGATATGGATGTATGTATGTATGTAATAGACTGTACAGAGAAAAAACAGCGAGAGAACATCTGGATATGGATGTATGTAGTAGATTGTACAGAGAAAGAAGTGTGAGAGAACATCTGGATATGGATGGATGTATGTAGTAGACTGTACAGAGAAAGAAGAGTCAGAGAACATCTGGATATGGATGTATGTGTGTAGTAGACTGTACAGAGAAAGAAGAGTGAGAGAACATCTGGATATGGATGCATGTATGTAGTAGACTGTTCAGAGAAATAAGAGTGAGAGAACATCTGGATATGGATGTATGTAGTAGACTGTACAGAGAAAGAAGTGTGAGAGAACATCTGGATATGGATGGATGTATGTAGTAGACTGTACAGAAAAAGAAGAGTGAGAGAACATCTGGATATGGATGTATGTATGTATGTAGACTGTACACAGAAGAAGAGTGAGAGAACATCTGGATATGGATGTATGTATGTATGTAGACTGTACAGAGAAGAAGAGTGAGAGAACATCTGGATATGTATGGATGTATGTATGTATGTATGTATGTATGTATGTATGTATGTATGTATGTATGTATGTATGTAGACTGAACATAGAAAGAAGAATGAGAGAACATCTATATCTGTATGTAGTAGACTGTACAGAGAAAGAAGAGTGAGAGAACATCTGGATATGGATGTATGTGTGTAGTAGACTGTACAGAGAAAGAAGAGTGAGAGAACATCTGGATATGGATGTATGTATGTAGTAGACTGTACAGAGAAAGAAGAGTGAGAGAACATCTGGATATGGATGTATGTATGTAGTAGACTGTAGAGAAAGAGGAGTCAGAGAACATCTGGATATGGATGTATGTATGTAGTAGAAAGTACAGAGAAAGAAGAGTGAGAGAACATCTGGATATGGATGTATGTATGTATGTAGACTGTACAGAGAAGAAGAGTGAGAGAACATCTGGATATGTATGTATGTATGTATGTAGACTGTACAGAGAAAGAAGAGTGAGAGAACATCTGGATATGGATGTGTGTATGTAGTAGACTGTACAGAGAAAGAAGAGTGAGAGAACATCTGGATATGGATGCATGTATGTAGTAGACTGTACAAAGAAAGAAGAGTGAGAGAACATCTGGATATGGATTTATGTAGGTAGGTAGACTGTACAGAGAAGAAGAGTGAGAGAACATCTGGATATGGATTTATGTAGGTATGTAGACTGTACAGAGAAGAAGAGTGAGAGAACATCTGTATATGGATGTATGTATGTAATAGACTGTACAGAGAAAAAACAGCGAGAGAACATCTTGAT
>CM038714.1:713854-739685 GCA_021613375.1 Megaleporinus macrocephalus | reverse complement strand
GTGGTGGTGAGTGATGTGTGTTCATTTGATGTTATTAGCTCCTTTAGAGGGAGGTGGTGAGTGATGTGTGTTTATTTGATGTTAATAACTCCTTTAGAGGGAGGTGATGAGTGATGTGTGTTTATTTGATGTTAATAACTCATTTAGAGGGAGGTGGTGAGTGATGTGTGTTTATTTGATGTTAATAACTCCTTTAGAGGGTGGTGGTGAGTGATGTGTGTTTATTTGATGTTAATAACTCCATTAGAGGGAGGTGGTGAGTGATGTGTGTTTATTTGATGTTAATAACTCCTTTAGAGGGAGGTGGTGAGTGATATGTGTTTATTTGATGTTAATAACTCCTTTAGAGGGAGGTGGTGAGTGATATGTGTTTATTTGATGTTAATAACTCCTTTAGAGGGACGTGGTGAGTGATGTGTGTTTATTTGATGTTAATAACTTCTTTAGAGGGTGGTGGTGAGTGATGTGTGTTTATTTGATGTTGATAACTCCTTTAGAGTGAGGTGGTGAGTGATGTATGTTTATTTGATGTTAACAGCTCCTTTAGAGGGAGGTGGTGAGTGATGTGTGTTTAATTGATGTTAATAACTCCTTTAGAGGGAGGTGGTGAGTGATGTGTGTTTATTTGATGTTTGTTAATAACTCCTTTAGAGGGAGGTGCTGAGTGATGTGTGTTTATTTGATGTTAATAACTCCTTTAGAGGGAGGTGGTGAGTGATGTGTGTTTATTTGATGTTAATAACTCCTTTAGAGGGAGGTGGTGAGTGATGTGTGTTCATTTGATGTTATTAGCTCCTTTAGAGGGAGGTGGTGAGTGATGTGTGTTTATTTGATGTTAATAATTCCTTTAGAGGGAGGTGGTGAGTGATGTGTGTTTATTTGATGTTAATAACTCCTTTAGAGGGAGGTGGTGAGTGATGTGTGTTTATTTGATGTTAATAACTCCTTTAGAGGGAGGTGGTGAGTGATGTATGTTTATTTGATGTTAACAGCTCCTTTAGAGGGAGGTGGTGAGTGATGTGTGTTTAATTGATGTTAATAACTCCTTTAGAGGGAGGTGGTGAGTGATGTGTGTTTATTTGATGTTAATAACTCATTTAGAGGGAGGTGGTGAGTGATGTGTGTTTATTTGATGTTAATAACTCATTTAGAGGGTGGTGGTGAGTGATGTGTGTTTATTTGATGTTAATAACTCCTTTAGAGGGAGGTGGTGAGTGATGTGTGTTTATTTGATGTTAATAACTCCTTTAGATGGTGGTGGTGAGTGATGTATGTTTATTTGATGTTAATAGCTCCTTTAGAGGGAGGCGGTGAGTGATGTTTGTTTATTTGATGTTAATAACTCCTCTAGAGGGTGGTGGTGAGTGATGTGTGTTCATTTGATGTTAATAACTCCTTTAGAGGGAGGTGATGAGTGATGTGTGTTTATTTGATGTTTGTTAATAACTCCTTTAGAGTGAGGTGGTGAGTGATGTGTGTTTATTTGATGTTAATAACTCCTTTAGAGGGAGGTGGTGAGTGATGTGTGTTTATTTGATGTTAATAACTCCTTTAGAGGGAGGTGGTGAGTGATGTGTGTTCATTTGATGTTTGTTAATAACTCCTTTAGAGGGTGGTGGTGAGTGATGTGTGTTTATTTGATGTTAATAACTCCTTTAGATGGAGGTGGTGAGTGATGTGTGTTTATTTGATGTTAATAACTCCTTTAGAGGGAGGTGGTGAGTGATGTGTGTTTATGTGATGTTTGTTAATAACTCCTTTAGAGGGTGGTGGTGAGTGATGTGTCTTTATTTGATGTTAATAACTCCTTTAGAGGGAGGTGGTGAGTGATGTGTGTTTATTTGATGTTAATAACTCCTTTAGAGGGTGGTGGTGAGTGATGTGTGTTTATTTGATGTTAATAACTCCTTTAGAGGGTGGTGGTGAGTGATGTGTGTTTATTTGATGTTAATAACTCCTTTAGAGGGAGGTGGTGAGTGATGTGTGTTTATTTGATGTTAATAACTCCTTTAGATGGTGGTGGTGAGTGATGTATGTTTATTTGATGTTAATAGCTCCTTTAGAGGGAGGTGGTGAGTGATGTGTGTTTATTTGATGTTAATAACTCCTTTAGAGGGAGGTGGTGAGTGATGTGTGTTTATTTGATGTTAATAACTCCTTTAGAGGGAGGTGGTGAGTGATGTGTGTTTATTTGATGTTAATAACTCCTTTAGAGGGAGGTGGTGAGTGGTGTGTGTTTATTTGATGTTAATATCTGCTTTAGAGGGAGGTGGTGAGTGATGTGTGTTTATTTGATGTTAATAACTCCTTTAGAGGGAGGTGGTGAGTGGTGTGTGTTTATTTGATGTTAATAACTCCTTTAGAGGGAGGTGGTGAGTGGTGTGTGTTTATTTGATGTTAATATCTGCTTTAGAGGGAGGTGGTGAGTGATTTGATGTTAATAACTCCTTTAGAGGGAGGTGGTGAGTGATGTGTGTTTATTTGATGTTTGTTAATAACTCCTTTAGAGGGTGGTGGTGAGTGATGTGTGTTTATTTGATGTTGATAACTCCTTTAGAGGGAGGTGGTGAGTGATGTGTGTTTATTTGATGTTAATAACTCCTTTAGAGGGAGGTGGTGAGTGATGTGTGTTTATTTGATGTTAATAACTCCTTTAGAGGGAGGTGGTGAGTGATGTGTGTTTATTTGATGTTTGTTAATAACTCCTTTAGAGGGAGGTGGTGAGTGGTGTGTGTTTATTTGATGTTAATAACTCCTTTAGAGGGAGGTGGTGAGTGATGTGTGTTTATTTGATGTTTTTTAATAACTCTTTTAGAGGGTGGTGGTGAGTGATGTGTCTTTATTTGATGTTAATAACTCCTTTAGAGGGAGGTGGTGAGTGATGTGTGTTTATTTGATGTTAATAACTCCTTTAGAGGGAGGTGGTGAGTGATTTGATGTTAATAACTCCTTTAGAGGGAGGTGGTGAGTGATGTGTGTTTATTTGATGTTAATAACTCCTTTAGAGGGAGGTGGTGAGTGATGTGTGTTTATTTGATGTTAATAACTCCTTTAGAGGGAGGTGGTGAGTGGTGTGTGTTTATTTGATGTTAATATCTGCTTTAGAGGGAGGTGGTGAGTGATGTGTGTTTATTTGATGTTAATAACTCCTTTAGAGGGAGGTGGTGAGTGGTGTGTGTTTATTTGATGTTAATAACTCCTTTAGAGGGAGGTGGTGAGTGGTGTGTGTTTATTTGATGTTAATATCTGCTTTAGAGGGAGGTGGTGAGTGATTTGATGTTAATAACTCCTTTAGAGGGAGGTGGTGAGTGATGTGTGTTTATTTGATGTTTGTTAATAACTCCTTTAGAGGGTGGTGGTGAGTGATGTGTGTTTATTTGATGTTGATAACTCCTTTAGAGGGAGGTGGTGAGTGATGTGTGTTTATTTGATGTTAATAACTCCTTTAGAGGGAGGTGGTGAGTGATGTGTGTTTATTTGATGTTAATAACTCCTTTAGAGGGAGCTGGTGAGTGATGCGTGTTTATTTGATGTTAATAACTCCTTTAGAGGGAGGTGGTGAGTGATGTGTGTTTATTTGATGTTTGTTAATAATTCCTTTAGAGGGAGGTGGTGAGTGATGTGTGTTTATTTGATGTTAATAACTCCTTAAGAGGGAGGTGGTGAGTGATGTGTGTTTATTTGATGTTAATAACTCCTTTAGAGGGAGGTGGTGAGTGGTGTTTGTTTATTTGATGTTAATATCTGCTTTAGAGGGAGGTGGTGAGTGATGTGTGTTTATTTGATGTTAATAACTCCTTTAGAGGGAGGTGGTGAGTGATGTGTGTTTATTTGATGTTTGTTAATAACTCCTTTAGAGGGAGGTGGTGAGTGGTGTGTGTTTATTTGATGTTAATAACTCCTTTAGAGGGAGGTGGTGAGTGGTGTGTGTTTATTTGATGTTAATATCTGCTTTAGAGGGAGGTGGTGAGTGATGTGTGTTTATTTGATGTTAATAACTCCTTTAGAGGGAGGTGGTGAGTGATGTGTGTTTATTTGATGTTAATAACTCCTTTAGAGGGAGGTGGTGAGTGATGTGTGTTTATTTGATGTTAATAACTCCTTTAGAGGGAGGTGGTGAGTGATATGTGTTTATTTGATGTTAATAACTCCTTTAGAGGGTGGTGGTGAGTGATGTGTGTTTATTTGATGTTAATAACTCCTTTAGAGGGAGGTGGTGAGTGGTGTGTGTTTATTTGATGTTAATAACTCCTTTAGAGGGAGGTGGTGAGTGATGTGTGTTTATTTGATGTTAATAACTCCTTTAGATGGTGGTGGTGAGTGATGTATGTTTATTTGATGTTAATAGCTCCTTTAGAGGGAGGCGGTGAGTGATGTTTGTTTATTTGATGTTAATAACTCCTCTAGAGGGTGGTGGTGAGTGATGTGTTTTTATTTGATGTTAATAACTCCTTTAGAGGGAGGTGGTGAGTGATGTGTGTTTATTTGATGTTAATAACTCCTTTAGAGGGAGCTGGTGAGTGATGCGTGTTTATTTGATGTTAATAACTCCTTTAGAGGGAGGTGGTGAGTGATGTGTGTTTATTTGATGTTTGTTAATAATTCCTTTAGAGGGAGGTGGTGAGTGATGTGTGTTTATTTGATGTTAATAACTACTTTAGAGGGAGGTGGTGAGTGATGTGTGTTTATTTGATGTTAATAACTCCTTTAGAGGGAGGTGGTGAGTGATATGTGTTTATTTGATGTTAATAACTCCTTTAGAGGGTGGTGGTGAGTGATGTGTGTTTATTTGATGTTGATAACTCCTTTAGAGGGAGGTGGTGAGTGATGTGTGTTTATTTGATGTTAATAACTCCTTTAGAGGGAGGTGGTGAGTGATGTGTGTTTATTTGATGTTAATAACTCCTTTAGAGGGAGGTGGTGAGTGGTGTGTGTTTATTTGATGTTAATATCTGCTTTAGAGGGAGGTGGTGAGTGATGTGTGTTTATTTGATGTTAATAACTCCTTTAGAGGGAGGTGGTGAGTGATGTGTGTTTATTTGATGTTAATAACTCCTTTAGAGGGAGGTGGTGAGTGATGTGTGTTTATTTGATGTTAATAACTCATTTAGAGGGAGGTGGTGAGTGATGTGTGTTTATTTGATGTTAATAACTCCTTTAGAGGGTGGTGGTGAGTGATGTGTGTTTATGTGATGTTAATAACTCCTTTAGAGGGAGGTGGTGAGTGATGTGTGTTTATTTGATGTTAATAACTCCTTTAGAGGGTGGTGGTGTGTGATGTGTGTTTATTTGATGTTAATAACTCATTTAGAGGGAGTTGGTGAGTGATGTGTGTTTATTTGATGTTAATAACTCATTTAGATGGAGGTGGTGAGTGATGTGTGTTTATTTGATGTTAATAACTCCTTTAGAGGGAGGTGATGAGTGATGTGTGTTTATTTGATGTTAATAACTCATTTAGAGGGAGGTGGTGAGTGATGTGTGTTTATTTGATGTTAATAACTCCTTTAGAGGGTGGTGGTGAGTGATGTGTGTTTATTTGATGTTAATAACTCCATTAGAGGGAGGTGGTGAGTGATGTGTGTTTATTTGATGTTAATAACTCCTTTAGAGGGAGGTGGTGAGTGATGTGTGTTTATTTGATGTTTGTTAATAACTCCTTTAGAGGGAGGTGGTGAGTGGTGTGTGTTTATTTGATGTTAATAACTCCTTTAGAGGGAGGTGGTGAGTGGTGTGTGTTTATTTGATGTTAATATCTGCTTTAGAGGGAGGTGGTGAGTGATGTGTGTTTATTTGATGTTAATAACTCCTTTAGAGGGAGGTGGTGAGTGATGTGTGTTTATTTGATGTTAATAACTCCTTTAGAGGGAGGTGGTGAGTGATGTGTGTTTATTTGATGTTAATAACTCCTTTAGAGGGAGGTGGTGAGTGATATGTGTTTATTTGATGTTAATAACTCCTTTAGAGGGTGGTGGTGAGTGATGTGTGTTTATTTGATGTTAATAACTCCTTTAGAGGGAGGTGATGAGTGATGTGTGTTTATTTGATGTTAATAACTCATTTAGAGGGAGGTGGTGAGTGATGTGTGTTTATTTGATGTTAATAACTCCTTTAGAGGGTGGTGGTGAGTGATGTGTGTTTATTTGATGTTAATAACTCCATTAGAGGGAGGTGGTGAGTGATGTGTGTTTATTTGATGTTAATAACTCCTTTAGAGGGAGGTGGTGAGTGATGTGTGTTTATTTGATGTTTGTTAATAACTCCTTTAGAGGGAGGTGGTGAGTGATGTGTGTTTATTTGATGTTAATAACTCCTTTAGAGGGAGGTGGTGAGTGATGTGTGTTTATTTGATGTTAATAACTCCTTTAGAGGGAGGTGGTGAGTGATGTGTGTTTATTTGATGTTAATAACTCATTTAGATGGAGGTGGTGAGTGATGTGTGTTTATTTGATGTTAATAACTCCTTTAGAGGGAGGTGATGAGTGATGTGTGTTTATTTGATGTTAATAACTCATTTAGAGGGAGGTGGTGAGTGATGTGTGTTTATTTGATGTTAATAACTCCTTTAGAGGGTGGTGGTGAGTGATGTGTGTTTATTTGATGTTAATAACTCCATTAGAGGGAGGTGGTGAGTGATGTGTGTTTATTTGATGTTAATAACTCCTTTAGAGGGAGGTGGTGAGTGATGTGTGTTTATTTGATGTTTGTTAATAACTCCTTTAGAGGGAGGTGGTGAGTGGTGTGTGTTTATTTGATGTTAATAACTCCTTTAGAGGGAGGTTATGAGTGATGTGTGTTTATTTGATGTTAATAACTCCTTTAGAGGGAGGTGGTGAGTGATGTGTGTTTATTTGATGTTTGTTAATAACTCCTTTAGAGGGAGGTGGTGAGTGGTGTGTGTTTATTTGATGTTAATAACTCCTTTAGAGGGAGGTGGTGAGTGGTGTGTGTTTATTTGATGTTAATATCTGCTTTAGAGGGAGGTGGTGAGTGATGTGTGTTTATTTGATGTTAATAACTCCTTTAGAGGGAGGTGGTGAGTGATGTGTGTTTATTTGATGTTAATAACTCCTTTAGAGGGAGGTGGTGAGTGATGTGTGTTTATTTGATGTTAATAACTCCTTTAGAGGGAGGTGGTGAGTGATATGTGTTTATTTGATGTTAATAACTCCTTTAGAGGGTGGTGGTGAGTGATGTGTGTTTATTTGATGTTAATAACTCCTTTAGAGGGAGGTGGTGAGTGATGTGTGTTTATTTGATGTTAATAACTCCTTTAGAGGGAGGTGGTGAGTGATGTGTGTTTATTTGATGTTAATAACTCCTTTAGATGGTGGTGGTGAGTGATGTATGTTTATTTGATGTTAATAGCTCCTTTAGAGGGAGGCGGTGAGTGATGTTTGTTTATTTGATGTTAATAACTCCTCTAGAGGGTGGTGGTGAGTGATGTGTTTTTATTTGATGTTAATAACTCCTTTAGAGGGAGGTGGTGAGTGATGTGTGTTTATTTGATGTTAATAACTCCTTTAGAGGGAGCTGGTGAGTGATGCGTGTTTATTTGATGTTAATAACTCCTTTAGAGGGAGGTGGTGAGTGATGTGTGTTTATTTGATGTTTGTTAATAATTCCTTTAGAGGGAGGTGGTGAGTGATGTGTGTTTATTTGATGTTAATAACTACTTTAGAGGGAGGTGGTGAGTGATGTGTGTTTATTTGATGTTAATAACTCCTTTAGAGGGAGGTGGTGAGTGATATGTGTTTATTTGATGTTAATAACTCCTTTAGAGGGTGGTGGTGAGTGATGTGTGTTTATTTGATGTTGATAACTCCTTTAGAGGGAGGTGGTGAGTGATGTGTGTTTATTTGATGTTAATAACTCCTTTAGAGGGAGGTGGTGAGTGATGTGTGTTTATTTGATGTTAATAACTCCTTTAGAGGGAGGTGGTGAGTGGTGTGTGTTTATTTGATGTTAATATCTGCTTTAGAGGGAGGTGGTGAGTGATGTGTGTTTATTTGATGTTAATAACTCCTTTAGAGGGAGGTGGTGAGTGATGTGTGTTTATTTGATGTTAATAACTCCTTTAGAGGGAGGTGGTGAGTGATGTGTGTTTATTTGATGTTAATAACTCATTTAGAGGGAGGTGGTGAGTGATGTGTGTTTATTTGATGTTAATAACTCCTTTAGAGGGTGGTGGTGAGTGATGTGTGTTTATTTGATGTTAATAACTCCTTTAGAGGGAGGTGGTGAGTGATGTGTGTTTATTTGATGTTAATAACTCCTTTAGAGGGTGGTGGTGTGTGATGTGTGTTTATTTGATGTTAATAACTCATTTAGAGGGAGTTGGTGAGTGATGTGTGTTTATTTGATGTTAATAACTCATTTAGATGGAGGTGGTGAGTGATGTGTGTTTATTTGATGTTAATAACTCCTTTAGAGGGAGGTGATGAGTGATGTGTGTTTATTTGATGTTAATAACTCATTTAGAGGGAGGTGGTGAGTGATGTGTGTTTATTTGATGTTAATAACTCCTTTAGAGGGTGGTGGTGAGTGATGTGTGTTTATTTGATGTTAATAACTCCATTAGAGGGAGGTGGTGAGTGATGTGTGTTTATTTGATGTTAATAACTCCTTTAGAGGGAGGTGGTGAGTGATGTGTGTTTATTTGATGTTTGTTAATAACTCCTTTAGAGGGAGGTGGTGAGTGGTGTGTGTTTATTTGATGTTAATAACTCCTTTAGAGGGAGGTGGTGAGTGGTGTGTGTTTATTTGATGTTAATATCTGCTTTAGAGGGAGGTGGTGAGTGATGTGTGTTTATTTGATGTTAATAACTCCTTTAGAGGGAGGTGGTGAGTGATGTGTGTTTATTTGATGTTAATAACTCCTTTAGAGGGAGGTGGTGAGTGATGTGTGTTTATTTGATGTTAATAACTCCTTTAGAGGGAGGTGGTGAGTGATATGTGTTTATTTGATGTTAATAACTCCTTTAGAGGGTGGTGGTGAGTGATGTGTGTTTATTTGATGTTAATAACTCCTTTAGAGGGAGGTGATGAGTGATGTGTGTTTATTTGATGTTAATAACTCATTTAGAGGGAGGTGGTGAGTGATGTGTGTTTATTTGATGTTAATAACTCCTTTAGAGGGTGGTGGTGAGTGATGTGTGTTTATTTGATGTTAATAACTCCATTAGAGGGAGGTGGTGAGTGATGTGTGTTTATTTGATGTTAATAACTCCTTTAGAGGGAGGTGGTGAGTGATGTGTGTTTATTTGATGTTTGTTAATAACTCCTTTAGAGGGAGGTGGTGAGTGATGTGTGTTTATTTGATGTTAATAACTCCTTTAGAGGGAGGTGGTGAGTGATGTGTGTTTATTTGATGTTAATAACTCCTTTAGAGGGAGGTGGTGAGTGATGTGTGTTTATTTGATGTTAATAACTCATTTAGATGGAGGTGGTGAGTGATGTGTGTTTATTTGATGTTAATAACTCCTTTAGAGGGAGGTTATGAGTGATGTGTGTTTATTTGATGTTAATAACTCATTTAGAGGGAGGTGGTGAGTGATGTGTGTTTATTTGATGTTAATAACTCCTTTAGAGGGTGGTGGTGAGTGATGTGTGTTTATTTGATGTTAATAACTCCATTAGAGGGAGGTGGTGAGTGATGTGTGTTTATTTGATGTTAATAACTCCTTTAGAGGGAGGTGGTGAGTGATGTGTGTTTATTTGATGTTTGTTAATAACTCCTTTAGAGGGAGGTGGTGAGTGGTGTGTGTTTATTTGATGTTAATAACTCCTTTAGAGGGAGGTTATGAGTGATGTGTGTTTATTTGATGTTAATAACTCATTTAGATGGAGGTGGTGAGTGATGTGTGTTTATTTGATGTTAATAACTCCTTTAGAGGGAGGTTTTGAGTGATGTGTGTTTATTTGATGTTAATAACTCATTTAGAGGGAGGTGGTGAGTGATGTGTGTTTATTTGATGTTAATAACTCCTTTAGAGGGTGGTGGTGAGTGATGTGTGTTTATTTGATGTTAATAACTCCATTAGAGGGAGGTGGTGAGTGATGTGTGTTTATTTGATGTTAATAACTCCTTTAGAGGGAGGTGGTGAGTGATGTGTGTTTATTTGATGTTTGTTAATAACTCCTTTAGAGGGAGGTGGTGAGTGGTGTGTGTTTATTTGATGTTAATAACTCCTTTAGAGGGAGGTTATGAGTGATGTGTGTTTATTTGATGTTAATAACTCCTTTAGAGGGAGGTGGTGAGTGATGTGTGTTTATTTGATGTTTGTTAATAACTCCTTTAGAGGGAGGTGGTGAGTGGTGTGTGTTTATTTGATGTTAATAACTCCTTTAGAGGGAGGTGGTGAGTGGTGTGTGTTTATTTGATGTTAATATCTGCTTTAGAGGGAGGTGGTGAGTGATGTGTGTTTATTTGATGTTAATAACTCCTTTAGAGGGAGGTGGTGAGTGATGTGTGTTTATTTGATGTTAATAACTCCTTTAGAGGGAGGTGGTGAGTGATGTGTGTTTATTTGATGTTAATAACTCCTTTAGAGGGAGGTGGTGAGTGATATGTGTTTATTTGATGTTAATAACTCCTTTAGAGGGTGGTGGTGAGTGATGTGTGTTTATTTGATGTTAATAACTCCTTTAGAGGGAGGTGGTGAGTGGTGTGTGTTTATTTGATGTTAATAACTCCTTTAGAGGGAGGTGGTGAGTGATGTGTGTTTATTTGATGTTAATAACTCATTTAGATGGTGGTGGTGAGTGATGTATGTTTATTTGATGTTAATAGCTCCTTTAGAGGGAGGCGGTGAGTGATGTATGTTTATTTGATGTTAATAACTCCTCTAGAGGGTGGTGGTGAGTGATGTGTTTTTATTTGATGTTAATAACTCCTTTAGAGTGAGGTGGTGAGTGATGTGTGTTTATTTGATGTTAATAACTCCTTTAGAGGGAGCTGGTGAGTGATGCGTGTTTATTTGATGTTAATAACTCCTTTAGAGGGAGGTGGTGAGTGATGTGTGTTTATTTGATGTTTGTTAATAATTCCTTTAGAGGGTGGTGGTGAGTGATGTGTGTTTATTTGATGTTAATAACTACTTTAGAGGGAGGTGGTGAGTGATGTGTGTTTATTTGATGTTAATAACTCCTTTAGAGGGAGGTGGTGAGTGATATGTGTTTATTTGATGTTAATAACTCCTTTAGAGGGTGGTGGTGAGTGATGTGTGTTTATTTGATGTTGATAACTCCTTTAGAGGGAGGTGGTGAGTGATGTGTGTTTATTTGATGTTAATAACTCCTTTAGAGGGAGGTGGTGAGTGATGTGTGTTTATTTGATGTTAATAATTCCTTTAGAGGGAGGTGGTGAGTGGTGTGTGTTTATTTGATGTTAATATCTGCTTTAGAGGGAGGTGGTGAGTGATGTGTGTTTATTTGATGTTAATAACTCCTTTAGAGGGAGGTGGTGAGTGATGTGTGTTTATTTGATGTTAATAACTCCTTTAGAGGGAGGTGGTGAGTGATGTGTGTTTATTTGATGTTAATAACTCATTTAGAGGGAGGTGGTGAGTGATGTGTGTTTATTTGATGTTAATAACTCCTTTAGAGGGTGGTGGTGAGTGATGTGTGTTTATTTGATGTTAATAACTCCTTTAGAGGGAGGTGGTGAGTGATGTGTGTTTATTTGATGTTAATAACTCCTTTAGAGGGTGGTGGTGTGTGATGTGTGTTTATTTGATGTTAATAACTCATTTAGAGGGAGTTGGTGAGTGATGTGTGTTTATTTGATGTTAATAACTCATTTAGATGGAGGTGGTGAGTGATGTGTGTTTATTTGATGTTAATAACTCCTTTAGAGGGAGGTTATGAGTGATGTGTGTTTATTTGATGTTAATAACTCATTTAGAGGGAGGTGGTGAGTGATGTGTGTTTATTTGATGTTAATAACTCCTTTAGAGGGTGGTGGTGAGTGATGTGTGTTTATTTGATGTTAATAACTCCATTAGAGGGAGGTGGTGAGTGATGTGTGTTTATTTGATGTTAATAACTCCTTTAGAGGGAGGTGGTGAGTGATGTGTGTTTATTTGATGTTTGTTAATAACTCCTTTAGAGGGAGGTGGTGAGTGGTGTGTGTTTATTTGATGTTAATAACTCCTTTAGAGGGAGGTGGTGAGTGGTGTGTGTTTATTTGATGTTAATATCTGCTTTAGAGGGAGGTGGTGAGTGATGTGTGTTTATTTGATGTTAATAACTCCTTTAGAGGGAGGTGGTGAGTGATGTGTGTTTATTTGATGTTAATAACTCCTTTAGAGGGAGGTGGTGAGTGATGTGTGTTTATTTGATGTTAATAACTCCTTTAGAGGGAGGTGGTGAGTGATATGTGTTTATTTGATGTTAATAACTCCTTTAGAGGGTGGTGGTGAGTGATGTGTGTTTATTTGATGTTAATAACTCCTTTAGAGGGAGGTGATGAGTGATGTGTGTTTATTTGATGTTAATAACTCATTTAGAGGGAGGTGGTGAGTGATGTGTGTTTATTTGATGTTAATAACTCCTTTAGAGGGTGGTGGTGAGTGATGTGTGTTTATTTGATGTTAATAACTCCATTAGAGGGAGGTGGTGAGTGATGTGTGTTTATTTGATGTTAATAACTCCTTTAGAGGGAGGTGGTGAGTGATGTGTGTTTATTTGATGTTTGTTAATAACTCCTTTAGAGGGAGGTGGTGAGTGATGTGTGTTTATTTGATGTTAATAACTCCTTTAGAGGGAGGTGGTGAGTGATGTGTGTTTATTTGATGTTAATAACTCCTTTAGAGGGAGGTGGTGAGTGATGTGTGTTTATTTGATGTTAATAACTCATTTAGATGGAGGTGGTGAGTGATGTGTGTTTATTTGATGTTAATAACTCCTTTAGAGGGAGGTGATGAGTGATGTGTGTTTATTTGATGTTAATAACTCATTTAGAGGGAGGTGGTGAGTGATGTGTGTTTATTTGATGTTAATAACTCCTTTAGAGGGTGGTGGTGAGTGATGTGTGTTTATTTGATGTTAATAACTCCATTAGAGGGAGGTGGTGAGTGATGTGTGTTTATTTGATGTTAATAACTCCTTTAGAGGGAGGTGGTGAGTGATGTGTGTTTATTTGATGTTTGTTAATAACTCCTTTAGAGGGAGGTGGTGAGTGGTGTGTGTTTATTTGATGTTAATAACTCCTTTAGAGGGAGGTTATGAGTGATGTGTGTTTATTTGATGTTAATAACTCATTTAGAGGGAGGTGGTGAGTGATGTGTGTTTATTTGATGTTAATAACTCCTTTAGAGGGTGGTGGTGAGTGATGTGTGTTTATTTGATGTTAATAACTCCATTAGAGGGAGGTGGTGAGTGATGTGTGTTTATTTGATGTTAATAACTCCTTTAGAGGGAGGTGGTGAGTGATGTGTGTTTATTTGATGTTAATAACTCCTTTAGAGGGAGGTGGTGAGTGATGTGTGTTTATTTGATGTTAATAACTCCTTTAGAGGGAGGTGGTGAGTGATGTGTGTTTATTTGATGTTAATAACTCCTTTAGAGGGAGGTGGTGAGTGATGTATGTTTATTTGATGTTAATAACTCCTCTAGAGGGTGGTGGTGAGTGATGTGTGTTTATTTGATGTTAATAACTCATTTAGAGGGAGGTGGTGAGTGATGTGTGTTTATTTGATGTTAATAACTCCTTTAGAGGGTGGTGGTGAGTGATGTGTGTTTATTTGATGTTAATAACTCCTTTAGAGGGAGGTGGTGAGTGATGTGTGTTTATTTGATGTTAATAACTCCTTTAGATGGTGGTGGTGAGTGATGTATGTTTATTTGATGTTAATAGCTCCTTTAGAGGGAGGCGGTGAGTGATGTTTGTTTATTTGATGTTAATAACTCCTCTAGAGGGTGGTGGTGAGTGATGTGTGTTCATTTGATGTTTGTTAATGATTCCTTTAGAGGGTGGTGGTGAGTGATGTGTGTTTATTTGATGTTAATAACTCCTTTAGAGGGAGGTGGTAAGTGATGTGTGTTTATTTGATGTTAATAACTCCTTTAGATGGTGGTGGTGAGTGATGTATGTTTATTTGATGTTAATAGCTCCTTTAGAGGGAGGCGGTGAGTGATGTTTGTTTATTTGATGTTAATAACTCCTCTAGAGGGTGGTGGTGAGTGATGTGTGTTTATTTGATGTTAATAACTCCTTTAGAGGGAGGTGGTGAGTGATGTGTGTTTATTTGATGATAATAATTCCTTTAGAGGGAGGTGGTGAGTGATGTGTGTTTATTTGATGTTAATAACTCCTTTAGAGGGAGGTGATGAGTGATGTGTGTTTATTTGATGTTTGTTAATAACTCCTTTAGAGTGAGGTGGTGAGTGATGTGTGTTTATTTGATGTTAATAACTCCTTTAGAGGGAGGTGGTGAGTGATGTGTGTTTATTTGATGTTAATAACTCCTTTAGAGGGAGGTGGTGAGTGATGTGTGTTCATTTGATGTTTGTTAATAACTCCTTTAGAGGGTGGTGGTGAGTGATGTGTGTTCATTTGATGTTAATAAATCCTTTAGATAGAGGTGGTGAGTGATGTTTGTTTATTTGATGTTAATAACTCCTTTAGAGGGAGGTGGTGAGTGATGTGTGTTTATGTGATGTTTGTTAATAACTCCTTTAGAGGGTGGTGGTGAGTGATGTGTCTTTATTTGATGTTAATAACTCCTTTAGAGGGAGGTGGTGAGTGATGTGTGTTTATTTGATGTAAATAACTCCTTTGGAGGGTGGTGGTGAGTGATGTGTGTTTATTTGATGTTAATAACTCCTTTAGAGGGTGGTGGTGAGTGATGTGTGTTTATTTGATGTTAATAACTCCTTTAGAGGGAGGTGGTGAGTGATGTGTGTTTATTTGATGTTAATAACTCCTTTAGATGGTGGTGGTGAGTGATGTATGTTTATTTGATGTTAATAGCTCCTTTAGAGGGAGGCGGTGAGTGATGTGTGTTTATTTGATGTTAATAACTCCTTTAGAGGGAGGTGGTGAGTGATGTGTGTTTATTTGATGTTTGTTAATAACTCCTTTAGAGGGAGGTGGTGAGTGGTGTGTGTTTATTTGATGTTAATAACTCCTTTAGAGGGAGGTGGTGAGTGGTGTGTGTTTATTTGATGTTAAAATCTGCTTTAGAGGGAGGTGGTGAGTGATTTGATGTTAATAACTCCTTTAGAGGGAGGTGGTGAGTGATGTGTGTTTATTTGATGTTTGTTAATAACTCCTTTAGAGGGAGGTGGTGAGTGGTGTGTGTTTATTTGATGTTAATAACTCCTTTAGAGGGAGGTGGTGAGTGATGTGTGTTTATTTGATGTTAATAACTCCTTTAGAGGGAGGTGGTGAGTGATGTGTGTTTATTTGATGTTAATAACTCTTTTAGAGGGAGGTGGTGAGTGGTGTGTGTTTATTTGATGTTAATATCTGCTTTAGAGGGAGGTGGTGAGTGATGTGTGTTTATTTGATGTTAATAACTCCTTTAGAGGGAGGTGGTGAGTGATGTGTGTTTATTTGATGTTTGTTAATAACTCCTTTAGAGGGAGGTGGTGAGTGGTGTGTGTTTATTTGATGTTAATAACTCCTTTAGAGGGAGGTGGTGAGTGGTGTGTGTTTATTTGATGTTAATATCTGCTTTAGAGGGAGGTGGTGAGTGATTTGATGTTAATAACTCCTTTAGAGGGAGGTGGTGAGTGATGTGTGTTTATTTGATGTTTGTTAATAACTCCTTTAGAGGGTGGTGGTGAGTGATGTGTGTTTATTTGATGTTGATAACTCCTTTAGAGGGAGGTGGTGAGTGATGTGTGTTTATTTGATGTTAATAACTCCTTTAGAGGGAGGTGGTGAGTGATGTGTGTTTATTTGATGTTAATAACTCCTTTAGAGGGAGGTGGTGAGTGATGTGTGTTTATTTGATGTTAATAACTCCTTTAGAGGGAGCTGGTGAGTGATGCGTGTTTATTTGATGTTAATAACTCCTTTAGAGGGAGGTGGTGAGTGATGTGTGTTTATTTGATGTTTGTTAATAATTCCTTTAGAGGGAGGTGGTGAGTGATGTGTGTTTATTTGATGTTAATAACTCCTTAAGAGGGAGCTGGTGAGTGATGTGTGTTTATTTGATGTTAATAACTCCTTTAGAGGGAGGTGGTGAGTGATGTGTGTTTATTTGATGTTAATAACTCCTTTAGAGGGAGGTGGTGAGTGGTGTTTGTTTTTTTGATGTTAATATCTGCTTTAGAGGGAGGTGGTGAGTGATGTGTGTTTATTTGATGTTAATAACTCCTTTAGAGGGAGGTGGTGAGTGATGTGTGTTTATTTGATGTTTGTTAATAACTCCTTTAGAGGGAGGTGGTGAGTGGTGTGTGTTTATTTGATGTTAATAACTCCTTTAGAGGGAGGTGGTGAGTGGTGTGTGTTTATTTGATGTTAATATCTGCTTTAGAGGGAGGTGGTGAGTGATGTGTGTTTATTTGATGTTAATAACTCCTTTAGAGGGAGGTGGTGAGTGATGTGTGTTTATTTGATGTTTATAACTCCTTTAGAGGGAGGTGGTGAGTGATGTGTGTTTATTTGATGTTAATAACTCCTTTAGAGGGAGGTGGTGAGTGATATGTGTTTATTTGATGTTAATAACTCCTTTAGAGGGAGGTGGTGAGTGATGTGTGTTTATTTGATGTTAATAACTCCTTTAGAGGGAGGTGGTGAGTGGTGTGTGTTTATTTGATGTTAATAACTCCTTTAGAGGGAGGTGGTGAGTGATGTGTGTTTATTTGATGTTAATAACTCCTTTAGATGGTGGTGGTGAGTGATGTATGTTTATTTGATGTTAATAGCTCCTTTAGAGGGAGGCGGTGAGTGATGTTTGTTTATTTGATGTTAATAACTCCTCTAGAGGGTGGTGGTGAGTGATGTGTTTTTATTTGATGTTAATAACTCCTTTAGAGGGAGGTGGTGAGTGATGTGTGTTTATTTGATGTTAATAACTCCTTTAGAGGGAGCTGGTGAGTGATGCGTGTTTATTTGATGTTAATAACTCCTTTAGAGGGAGGTGGTGAGTGATGTGTGTTTATTTGATGTTTGTTAATAATTCCTTTAGAGGGAGGTGGTGAGTGATGTGTGTTTATTTGATGTTAATAACTACTTTAGAGGGAGGTGGTGAGTGATGTGTGTTTATTTGATGTTAATAACTCCTTTAGAGGGAGGTGGTGAGTGATATGTGTTTATTTGATGTTAATAACTCCTTTAGAGGGTGGTGGTGAGTGATGTGTGTTTATTTGATGTTGATAACTCCTTTAGAGGGAGGTGGTGAGTGATGTGTGTTTATTTGATGTTAATAACTCCTTTAGAGGGAGGTGGTGAGTGATGTGTGTTTATTTGATGTTAATAACTCCTTTAGAGGGAGGTGGTGAGTGGTGTGTGTTTATTTGATGTTAATATCTGCTTTAGAGGGAGGTGGTGAGTGATGGGTGTTTATTTGATGTTAATAACTCCTTTAGAGGGAGGTGGTGAGTGATGTGTGTTTATTTGATGTTAATAACTCCTTTAGAGGGAGGTGGTGAGTGATGTGTGTTTATTTGATGTTAATAACTCATTTAGAGGGAGGTGGTGAGTGATGTGTGTTTATTTGATGTTAATAACTCCTTTAGAGGGTGGTGGTGAGTGATGTGTGTTTATGTGATGTTAATAACTCCTTTAGAGGGAGGTGGTGAGTGATGTGTGTTTATTTGATGTTAATAACTCCTTTAGAGGGTGGTGGTGTGTGATGTGTGTTTATTTGATGTTAATAACTCATTTAGAGGGAGTTGGTGAGTGATGTGTGTTTATTTGATGTTAATAACTCATTTAGATGGAGGTGGTGAGTGATGTGTGTTTATTTGATGTTAATAACTCCTTAAGAGGGAGGTGGAGAGTGATGTGTGTTTATTTGATGTTAATAACTCCTTTAGAGGGAGGTGGTGAGTGATGTGTGTTTATTTGATGTTTGTTAATAACTCCTTTAGAGGGAGGTGGTGAGTGGTGTGTGTTTATTTGATGTTGATAACTCCTTTAGAGGGTGGTGGTGAGTGATGTGTGTTTATTTGATGTTAATAACTCCTTTAGAGGGAGGTGGTGAGTGATGTGTGTTTATTTGATGTTAATAACTCCTTTAGAGGGAGGTGGTGAGTGGTGTGTGTTTATTTGATGTTAATATCTGCTTTAGAGGGAGGTGGTGAGTGATGTGTGTTTATTTGATGTTAATAACTCCTTTAGAGGGAGGTGGTGAGTGATGTGTGTTTATTTGATGTTTGTTAATAACTCCTTTAGAGGGAGGTGGTGAGTGGTGTGTGTTTATTTGATGTTAATAACTCCTTTAGAGGGAGGTGTTGAATGGTGTGTGTTTATTTGATGTTAATATCTGCTTTAGAGGGAGGTGGTGAGTGATTTGATGTTAATAACTCCTTTAGAGGGAGGTGGTGAGTGATGTGTGTTTATGTGATGTTTGTTAATAACTCCTTTAGAGGGTGGTGGTGAGTGATGTGTGTTTATTTGATGTTAATAACTCCTTTAGAGGGAGGTGGTGAGTGATGTGTGTTTATTTGATGTTAATAACTCCTTTAGAGGGAGGTGGTGAGTGATGTGTGTTTATTTGATGTTAATAACTCCTTTAGAGGGAGGTGGTGAGTGGTGTGTGTTTATTTGATGTTAATAATTCCTTTAGAGGGAGGTGGTGAGTGATATGTGTTCATTTGATGTTAATAACTCCTTTAGAGGGAGGTGGTGAGTGATGTGTGTTTATTTGATGTTAATAACTCCTTTAGAGGGAGGTGGTGAGTGATGTGTGTTTATTTGATGTTAATAACTCATTTAGAGGGAGGTGGTGAGTGATGTGTGTTTATTTGATGTTAATAACTCCTTTAGAGGGTGGTGGTGAGTGATGTGTGTTTATTTGATGTTAATAATTCCTTTAGAGGGAGGTGGTGAGTGATGTGTGTTTATTTGATGTTAATAACTCCTTTAGAGGGTGGTGGTGTGTGATGTGTGTTTATTTGATGTTAATAACTCCTTTAGAGGGTGGTGGTGAGTGATGTGTGTTTATTTGATGTTAATAACTCCTTTAGAGGGAGGTGGTGAGTGATGTGTGTTTATTTGATGTTAATAACTCCTTTAGAGGGAGGTGGTGAGTGGTCTGTGTTTATTTGATGTTAATATCTGCTTTAGAGGGAGGTGGTGAGTGATGTGTGTTTATTTGATGTTAATAACTCCTTTAGAGGGAGGTGGTGAGTGATGTGTGTTTATTTGATGTTAATAACTCCTTTAGAGGGAGGTGATGAGTGATGTGTGTTTATTTGATGTTTGTTAATAACTCCTTTAGAGTGAGGTGGTGAGTGATGTGTGTTTATTTGATGTTTGTTAATAACTCCTTTAGAGGGAGGTGGTGAGTGGTGTGTGTTTATTTGATGTGAATATCTCCTTTATAGGGAGGTGGTGAGTGATGTGTGTTTATTTGATGTTTGTTAATAACTCCTTTAGAGGGAGGTGGTGAGTGAAGTGTGTTCATGTGATGTTTGTTAATAACTCCTTTAGAGGGAGGTGGTGAGTGATGTGTGTTTATTTGATGTTTGTTAATAACTCCTTTAGAGGGAGGTTGTGAGTGATGTGTGTTTATTTGATATTTGTTAATAACTCCTTTAGAGGGAGGTGGTGAGTGGTGTGTGTTTATTTGATATTTGTTAATAACTCCTTTAGAGGGAGGTGGTGAGTGATGTGTGTTTATTTGATGTTAATAACTCATTTAGAGGGAGGTGGTGAGTGGTTTGTGTTTATTTGATGTTAATAACTCCTTTAGAGGGAGGTGGTGAGTGATGTGTGTTTATTTGATGTTAATAACTCCTTTAGAGGGAGGTGGTGAGTGATATGTGTTTATTTGATGTTAATAACTCCTTTAGACAGCGATGTTGAGTGATGTGTGTTTATTTGATGTTAATAACTCCTTTAGAGGGAGTTGGTGAGTGATGTGTGTTTATTTGATGTTTGTTAATAACTCCTTTAGAGGGAGGTGGTGAGTGATGTGTGTTTATTTGATGTTTGTTAATAACTTCTTTAGAGGGAGGTGGTGAGTGATGTGTGTTTATTTGATGTTAATATCTCCTTTAGAGGGAGGTGGTGAGTGGTGTGTGTTTATTTGATGTTAATAACTCCTTTAGAGGGAGGTGGTGAGTGATGTGTGTTTATTTGATGTTAATATCTCCTTTAGAGGGAGGTGGTGAGTGATGTGTGTTTATTTGATGTTAATATCTCCTTTAGAGGGTGGTGGTGAGTGATGTGTGTTTATGTGATGTTTGTTAATAACTCCTTTAGAGGGAGGTGGTGAGTGATGTGTGTTTATTTGATGTTTGTTAATAACTTCTTTAGAGGGAGGTGGTGAGTGATGTGTGTTTATTTGATGTTAATATCTCCTTTAGAGGGAGGTGGTGAGTGGTGTGTGTTTATTTGATGTTAATAACTCCTTTAGAGGGAGGTGGTGAGTGATGTGTGTTTATTTGATGTTAATATCTCCTTTAGAGGGAGGTGGTGAGTGATGTGTGTTTATTTGATGTTAATATCTCCTTTAGAGGGAGGTGGTGAGTGATGTGTGTTTATTTGATGTTTGTTAGTAACTTTAAGAGGGCCACTGTAATGGTGAGGTCTGGACATTGTTCAACTTCTTTGTTTGATGTGTCTTTATCTTCTTTTTCTCACTGAGGAGCTTCTTAAACAGCTACACATCCTTTCAGACCCATAGCCCTGAGGTGTCTACTGACAGTTGAACGATGCACAGAAACACGAGCAGATGTTCTCAGGTCTGAAGCAGCTTGATGTTCTCGTCTCTCTAAAGATCAAAGAGCTTGTAATCTGATGGGTCTTCCAGGTGGTTGTTAGGAGTCACATTGTCTAAGTTTTGTTCATTTGTTTTCCTTCTTTAGGCTTCATTAAATATCTTGAATATAACCTTCTGAGAAACTGCTAAAAATTAATGACTTAATTAAATGAAGGGTGGTCTCCAAATCTCCACAACAATAGTTTTACAGATGAAAAAGAGGACTTTTCTTTTAATGTAGGTCAGTGTAACCAGATTGTTTACCAGGTCATGCTATGGATTTTCAGACAGTTTAAAGAGCAACATCTTCAAATCATGTCCTTAAGTGAAAAACTCTGTGTAGAGGTTTCGTTCTGTCTGCAGGGATTTACTCTGAAGACCCGGAGCAGGTCTAAAATCTGCACCAGGTTCTTACATGTGCTGAATTGTGTCATTAAGCTGTTGTGCGAGGTGGGTGTAGAAATCTTGCCCCGGGGCCCTGTGAGCCCCCGGCAAATACAGCTCTACCTCTTCAAAACGCTCTCACACAACCATTGAGTCAATAATCTCCTTTACTGGGAAAACAATCAACATCTCCGCAGTATTTGCTTCCTCTTGCGGGTAACCAGGGCAACCCTTCTGACCCCACAAACACAGCAGTTTCCCTCCAAGAACATCCATTCTATGGGGGAACGGTCATTTACATCCTTTCTGCTTCACACTAGGCCACTGTGGACGCGCTAGCTTGGCTGTACTTGGCTGACATGATGCTACATTATTGAAGAGCTGCTCATTTCATCAGCAATTGCCCCCTGGGATCAATAAAGTATTTCTGATTCTGATTCTGATTCTGATTGATGTTGTGACTAATTTGGAGGTTTGTTTTGTCTTGTTTTGGGTCGGCAGACGCAGTCGGAAGTTCTCCTGTCTCTCAGTCTCTCGATCCTGATAAACAAGGTTTCCTCCACCCTCATTGTATGAATGTATTCAGTTTCTTCAGCAGGAATCTTGATTTAGCTTAATGAAGTACTGAGCAGTCAAGGCAGGTTTTAGATGAGAACTGATAATAATACTGGGTTGTTTAGGAGAAGCTTGGAAAGGGTTAAATAAACACACTGATGTATGTAAAAGCACTACTTACTCTATTAATACTGTTTAATATTTAATAATAAAGTGTTTACTGAGTAAATAAAAGCTTCCTGTCTGGAAAAAACAGCTTTTTAAATATAATAATGTCCCTGAGTGGCTAAAACAGCTTTAGCACAGTACTGTATACATAATCTAATCTAAGTATCTGCATCAAGCCAGAGTTCCCCGTATCACTGCAGCACTAGTCGAACGGTGAAGACTGAGAGATTTCAGAGATTTTTCCTTGTCTCCGCCCTAGCCCCACTTGTCACACCTGTGTTTCATTCGTCCTGAGTCCTGTCACCTGCTCCCTCTCGTTACCTTGTGTTATATAAACCCTGTGTTTGCAGTCTGTCCTACGTTGTTAAGCTGTTGGTGTTTTCATGCTTGTTTGTTTTGCCTGTTACTGCCGTCTCTGTCATGAAGTGCTGTTAGTTCTTGTGTTTGGTGTGGTTTTTGTTTGTTTATGTACTTCATGGACTTTATTAAACCTGTAAATCCTTATCTGCGTGTGTATCCGCCTCCGCCGTCTCCCACACCGTTACAGTTGATGGGTCCACTAGGTCTTCCAGGTGGTTGTTAGGAGTCCCAGTTCTTTGTTTTTATTTTTCTTATTTGTTCTCCTTCATTATGCAAACAGGATATTTTTAATATAACCTCCCGAGAAGAAAAATTTATGACTAGAAACATAAGATTCTTTTTCTCAATGTCAACTGACATGAAGTGTTTTATTATTACTTATTTATGCCTTTACACAATTTATTTTCATGTAATTTCTAAATTTAACATATTGTATTATTCGTTATATATATATATATATATATATATATATATATATATATATATATATATATATATATATATATATATATATATATATTGTTTACTAGTTGTATATATAAGTTTATATATTGTATTATTTTACTTTTTCATTCTTGTTTAGGTTGTATGGGTTGATTTATTAGCAGATTTGATTCATATGCAGTTATCTTATCCATATACCTATCGTCACTGTCCATAGCAAAACAAGTATTTCAATTTTTGTCGATTTTTATGTTTCAACATCATTTAAACACGACAACTACCGTTTACATAGTGTACAAATACAAATGCTCCACAATTACCTGGAAAACTATCTGGTTCTATTGACTTACATTAAAAGTAAGGAAGGTTTTTGGTCTCTCCTGTAAAGTTACTATTTTTGAGATACTAGTTGTTCTTTGGACAGTGACTATATTCTTTCTTTACAAAAAACTGAATAAAAATGAATAAATATGAAAACAGATATTGTATTCCTATGGAAAAAAAAAATCAATTCTCAAAAAAGAGTGATCCATTTTTGAAAAAGATCACAATATGAGTTTCATAAAAACTAAATGTACTGTTTAGTTTCATATTTGTACCTATGCATATTTTTGAGCAATATATTATCATCTCCAACATTATCGTCATTACCGCAACAGTATATAACTTCTGCAAGGAATTATTTAAGGGTAGCACTTGTTTTTGTTGTAACCATGGAAACAAAGACTCACAAGGGAGCACATGACAGGTATGAGTGAGGAGTGACATGTTAATGTGTGTAAATGGGAGTAACTGAATGGTGTATTGCTCCTGATCATAGAGTACATTTATTCAGAGTCATTACCGTTTACATCAGTACGGCAGTACTTTACAACTAAACATTGCATTTACACATTATTTATTTATTTATAACTAAACATTACATTTACACATTATTTATTTATTTATAACTGAACATTACATTAACACATTATTTATTTATTTATAACTGAACATTACATTAACACATTATTTATTTATTTACAACTAAACATTACATTTACACATTATTTATTTTTTTATTTATTTGTATTTAAAGTGCATCTTGTACTAGCTGTTAACTAGCTTTAGTAAATCCATGGCCTAGCTAGCTTTTTTCTCAAAAAAGTGAAAATTGTCATTACCGCAACACGTCATTACCAACACATAACTTGTTGTCATGATAATGACATTTGTTGATGGCAATGACAGGTTTTCAATTTCACCATCAGTATATTTTAAATTATGTAGAAATTAAATATAATTAAGTCTAACAGTGTGATTTGATAATGAAATTCAAGTGAAATGCATTACTTTATAAAACTGAAAATGACAAAAGATGGCAAAATAGCCCGCAATTGAAGAATCACCCATTAATATATGGTTAATAGATTTTCTACACTGCACATAAACAGTGTGTATGTACTAAGAGCAACATATTTATTGCGTCATATGCAAAAGTTTGGACACACCTGGTCAAATTCTATGTTTTGTTCCTTTTTAAGTGTACATCAATCAACACATTGTCTATAAGACTATGTGTATAACACACTTCAATACATAATTACTGACATACTATAAAAAGTATATGTAAATATAGCCGGTGCAAAAATCTCTGCAATTTTGTTTTTTAAATGATGTTAAACTAAGAAAATAAACAAAAACTAAAATGTGTAGTAAAAATTTCACACTTTAACTTTGCTCCCTGAAAAAAATGTGAACTTACTTTCACTTCAAAAGCTAACAAAACACGCAATTTCAACAAGTTTATACATGCGACCAAAAAATAAAAAGAGATTCTCAGGGGCAGATAATAAGGTGGAGGGGTAAGACGGTGTGGGTGACACACAACAGACCATACAGAGTCCGAACAGACCACTTATTGTCCGCACTGAAAGCTAATTAAACGCTGCTGTCCTTTATCACAGTCGCTGTTTCACCCTGTCGTTCTCTTCACTTCTCACTCCTCTCACTCGCCTCACCTCTGCATTTCACATCCCTCTCACGTTCTTTCTGCTACGGCCATGAAACTGTGATGACTAATGAGCCCAAAAAGCTCAAATCTGTTTGTGCATCTGGTCTTTACAGCCTGAAATCTCTTAGCCTCAAACGTTTGATGCTACGATTTGACAAACTCGACAAAACAATATTAAATTAATGCTTCAGTGATACACAAAACTCTGAGCTGGGGACTTGGGTACAAGATAAAGGCTTTTAAACTATCAATTTAACAATTAAACAATCATGTTGCTTCTTCTCTCTTTAAAATTAACAAAATGTTACACTAAATTTTATTGTAATGTAACACCTCTGCATGATTGTTCCTACAAATGTGTTACATCTATATAGGAGTAAACTACAGTTATTATACATATTTAGCATAATACTGATTTATCTGCATTATAGCAGAAAAAAATCTATAATATTAATATAATATTAGTATAATAACCAGCCGTTCAAAGCTAAGACTGGGCGTCACTGCAGTTTCCCTTTAGCAGTGCAGACCTTTCAGGCACCTTTGCATACACTGATTTTTGCAGACCTCTCAGTGGATCATTGAGGGTGGTCTCAGATGTTCAAAAGAATTTACCAGGGGAATATTTAGCTCCGATGAGTTTAAACATAATCAGAGGTAATCACGATGCTGTCACCGGGACCAATTGCTCAAAACCTAAACTCTAACCGTAAGAAGTCTGAAGCTGGGAGTGATGTCCTGCTATGCTGCTACACAATTACATCATCCATAAATATATCAATTATTATTAACTGTTTCTTTTTTAGTAACAGTTATATCTACTTATATTTTAGCTGTTACTTAAAGTCCTCAACAGTTCACTTATCTAAATCAACCTGTAATAGTAAAACTACACAGTTCTAGTGAAACTATACAGTTCAAGTACAACTACACAGTTCTAGTGAAACTATATAGTTCTAGTGAAACTATATAGTTCTAGTGAAACTACAAAGTTCTAGTGAAACTTTATAGATCTAGTAAAACTATATAGTTCTAGTGAAACTAT